>JADDON010000058.1:0-100229 GCA_017140175.1 Fusarium staphyleae | reverse complement strand
CTGAGGCAGCCACCTTCCAATAGCTTCCATGATTATGCCAACCACATTCTATTTCCATGTTGAGTCTTTCTCAAAGTGCACCCTAAGTTCAGGTCAACTACTAGTTAAGAACATTTCTGGCCCGAGCAAGTTCTTCCTGCGTGGGCATGTTGACCACCATTAAATATAGCACATCCTTTACACAACATTAGTTTATGTCGATAAAATGTTCTCAGCATAGTCTCGAGCTTACCTTTTTGAGAAGAAACTCTTTGGCCGCTCCAATTGGTCTGTATGGAAGCAATGGCTCGCCTCTGCCGCCACGTCCTCCTCCAAGTCTGTCTCCACGAAGACCTCCTCTCACTTGACTCCGCAGCCCTTGGCGAAGACGGTCTGGGTCAACGTGACCGCCTGTAACTAGAGACAAAATAGATCCGTTGTTTGAGGGATGATTCGGGTCCGCATATCGTGAGTTAAACTGTGGTCTTTCTTGCTGGTTGGCCAAGAGATTGTCCGGGCTTGTGTTCGCCTATCGATATTGGTCAGCGCTGCAAAGGCGCTGGGTAAAAGAGACTCACAAACTCTGAACGCGCTCGTCTATCATAGTACTCATCGATAAAGTTCTTTTTCTTGCCCAGCTGCTGCTTTAATCCTTGGGCTTCCTCGGTATTCGCGGCACCAAGAGCGTCCAGCGTAGGGAAAACAAGGGGCGCAGCTTCAGGTAGAGAAAAGTCACCATAGGTCTTGCCGCTTGAGCTTTTAAATCTTGCGGTAATTCCAGAACTATACGAGTCCATCGCCACAGCAATAGTCGATGTCATATCGACGGTTTCGTGATTCTTGCCTAGGTCCGGGCGCCAGGTCATGATAAGACAGTACAAGCCCTTGGGATTAAAAAACTCCTTGTTTATCTTATCCAGAAATTTGTTCGCTCTATTGTAGATTAGCACACGATTATGAAATGAACTGAAGGGTTTTTGTGAGATATATAGCTCGCCGCACCTCTGTTTGTTCTGCGTGTCCTTCGCTACCTTGATAGCAACCTCTACAGCCACGCTGATTGCAATGCTGGGGCCGATTGGCACGAACATTCCAGGTATGTTGGCCAAATTGATAACCTCTATCCACGGTGACGCCTTGCTAGACTTGTCAAAGGTGTCGAGAAAGTCAAGCCACGTCGTCTGGTCAATGCCGACGTTGTCAAGGGCAGGGGCATATCCACGGATGAAACCACGCGTTCGATCCTTTGGCCTGCGCTGGGCTAGCATCACGGGTAGTTCCAGTCGAGGAGTGTCTTGGCCCTGAGAAAGACCAGCCTGGCCGTGTTCTTGAACGAAGTTGGCTATCAGCTGTTCTTCATCCTGTGCCGCGTGCTGAGCAAAAGAAGCATATTGTTCAGTCGTGAGTAACTCGGTTTGCGTTTCATCAAGCTCCCACTGTCTTTCCGTCAAGTCATCTTGGCGACCTTCCTCTTCATGTCGGTCGACTGGCGTTTCATTGGTGGCAGAGGAAGCAGTGCTTGGGCCCAAGTCTTGGCTAGGGGGCCCTTCCGATGCTTGTTTCTTGGCCTTTTTCTTGTCCTTATGAGCGGTAACACTCTCGGATACCAGGCCAATTCCTCCAGCAACACTCCGAACGGCAGAGGTTAACAGGCCACCTCGGCGGTCTCTTGGAAACAAAATTCCTCGTCCACGGCCCGGATTCGAGTTATTTGACATGATGATTTGGGGTTCATCGATCGTGGTGTTGAATTTTTGAAACACCGAGAAAGGCAGAGCAGTGTTTGAGAATGTGTTTGTTCTGGAACTACGTAAGCACTAATTAAAGCTAGGTCTAGGTTTGAGTCGTTTCAAGCCCTTGTTGAACGGCAATTCGGCATCTGGCGTAGGCGTATCGTAGCGGTAAGTGGTGGCTTAATGGTATGGAGATCGACATTTGGGCCCACGATACGGAGTTCGGAGTACGGAGAACGGAGTATATGAAGAAGGACTTTGCCGTTGCAAGTCTCGTCTCCATTCTTCTGTTTGTTTCTCGGCTCAACCAATATCCTGACTAGTTTTGAAGAAAATAGCCGTGATAAACGCCCCCGTGTCGAGTATATGGTGATCTGGCAAAAAGAATTCACGTATCGATTTGACTATGATGCAACTCTAGCAACTAATGATAGCACCCGGTAAGGTGAAATGTTACGATAATTGTGATACCTTACAATCGACAAATTTGCATTGGTCCCCCAACTTCATATAATTCATTATCGGACAGGTTTTAACTGATTCTATTTGCTAATTACGCTTCCTCTATTGTTCTTTGTGAGTGAAAGAAAACACGCAAGCGACCGGTCTAAGACTCAAATGAGGGTATAGTGAGGGCATTACTAAATGGTTTGTAGGTGCTCCAGGGCGAGAAAATAAGCCAAGAAACCATCTGTCATGGCCTCAAAGCCTTACATGGTGCTCTCATAAGTTCAAGTCAATTACAGCATTATCACTAATCTAAACCCAACATCGCCACTCGGCGAGATAGTCTTCAAAGGTCTATAAACATCTCGTAATGTCTACAGTAAGGACATAATAAGGAAGCAAATCGGCAGAAGAATAGTCAATCCCGGAGCATAGGCAGCAGAGCTATTATTTTCCTTGTCTTCCTCTTTGTTCTCTGAAGACGACCCCGATGATTCAGAACCAGAATCTTTGTCGGTTTTGTTCTCCTTGCTCTTGTCAGTCTCGTTCTGCTTTTTTGGTGAAGCAGAGTCTGCAATCAGCAAATTCGAAACGGCAGCAAAGGTAGCCAAGGTTTGCTCCAAGGCATCCTCCCCCGTTTTCTTAGCTTCGGACTTCTTGGCAGACTCGAGCAGGCGAGGCAGAATTTTGCCAGACGTAAAGGGAGCGACCTGGCTTGTTATAGCAAGCCATCTATGGACAAGGGCTTTATAAGTGATGAAATCTCGTGGGCACTTCGCCTGGCTGGCGCATGAAACTTCTTTAAAGTAACCTTCCTTGAAAAAGAAACCCAAGGTGGCCTCGGTGAGCTTTTCAACGCGGTCTTTCCACGCTTTCGACCCATCGGTCTATACAAGATTAGTCAATCTGGATGTCTTTCCACAGCGATAATACGGCAAACTCACATGATTATACATGAACGCAGCGCCCATAGTGAGCGAGGCTGCACCAGCGGAGATCTGCACCTTGTTGATCGAAGAGCAGTTGCCCTCTACCATGGCGCCGTCATAGACCGCCCATGTCTTATTGTTGATCAAATGAGTGTCGTACAACCAGTCCCATGCCTGTTCCGCATAATCCGCAAACGTTTCGTTCCCTGTGGCTCTAGCTAGTCGGGCCCCGAGGTTGAAAAAGAAAGCATTAGAAGCAGCTGGTCGAATTAGCTATAACTCTTTTACTCCTTCAAAGGCAACCCACTGTTCTTGTAATCGTAGCCCGCATTGAAAGGGCCAAGCTGCCATCGAAGACCACCGTCGCATGTGTCGTCTTTGACTTCGGCATTCCATCGCAAGCGTTGCGTGTCCCAAGCTGCAACAGCGAGATCCAGCCACTGAGGGCCACCAGCTGGAGGGTCAGGGAAGCCATACTCAAAAGCTGACAATGCGCCCATGGCCCAGACAGATTGATCGTCATTCCCCATGTTACTTGTCTGATTTGCTGGCATAAAGTCCTTTTTCTGCCCAATCTGCCACAAAATGCCCTGCTTCACAACGTCATTGTAGGTTTCGTCGCCTGTCAACTGCCAGTAGTCGATATAGGTGCTCAAGAAAGCCCCTGACTGGTACCAGTAATAGCCACCATCGCCGCCTACAAAATCGTATTCAGGGAGGAGGCCAGGAATTTTGCCGCTTTCATTTCCGTGATAGAAGCTCATGAGATCCGCTGCAAGAGTCTTTGAGGTTTCGAGAATATCATCTTCGTCGTTGAGTTGTAACGATTGCGCAAACATGGACTGTGCTAGCAGTAAGAGGCTGAGGGCCCCGGCGCCAGACAACTTGTGGAATGTAACCATGATGGTTATTAAAAAAAGGAAACAAGAGAAGGTAGGGAGTGAAACAGTCACAAGCAGAATAAAGAGTGACGCTGATTACGATGGTAAGACGGCGATAACGTGGTTTTAACGGCCGACAGGGCGAAATTAAAGTGCACGGCTTCGCCATCGGCGAATTCCTACTTCGTCTAGCGTTGAACTTGCAAGGATTCACGCCTCGTTAGAGCCTCACTTAGTGGTCACCCTAGCTCGCTCGTATCCACTCAGACGCGGCAGAACAGCCTTGTGATTAACGTTACTAAGGGGGCCTAAGCGCTGAAGCCTTGGCGTTCTTTCAAGCACAACAGCAAGCTACTGTCATACTAAAGACCATGGCCTGACAAAGCGCCCAAACTAATTTTCACATATTAGTTAGTGTATCTTGCCTCACTACGGAGTATCGAGACAAGGGCTCCGCGTTGAAGAGTTTACCATACTCAAGCAGATGGCTAAGTTGGAGGCTACTCTCAGAAACATATTATAGACGACCTAACGAGGTACCAATCCAGACAAACAAAAAGGCATGAGAGACGGAAATTCGATATAACAAAATGTCCTAAGAGAAATCGAAAACATGGCAATTTTCTTCCTCATAGGTATGGACGCCTAAGCCTCTTAAAATCCCATGGTCTAGTTATACAAGCTAATACCAGATATCTTGTGGCCTTCAAGAACAATGTCAAGGGTAAACATACAGAGGAGCGCAAATATCCCGAAACTTCTGTATGTAACAGCCGACCTCACAGAAAGCCAGGAAGCGGAGGTAACAAGGTCAAAGTCCTGGTCCACAAGATCGCTTCAACGAGCTCTTTTTTTAGTCTTTTGTCTATTACTCGGAACCCCACCGTCTTTCGCCTCTCCTCAGTGTGGCCGACTAGAAGTAATGATTCACGACGGGAGAAGCCGTATCATTGCCATACGCGCTACCCCCAAACTCGACATAGCCCTGTGTGTACGGCACCGTGGGGAACTTGGTTTCAATAGCGGCCGCATCACCAAATACCCACACAGTGGCCATGCCCATGATCGCGTGCTGGGCGATATGGCAATGCATCATCCAAGCACCAATGTTCTCCTCGGTAACGCGGATCCTCCAGGCCCTCCAGCCAGCGGTAGTATGCGGTTCGCCCTTGACAGCATATCTGTACAGGTTCATGGTGTCTCGGCGAGCTGGCGTAAAGTGCTTGAAGTGTTCTTCGTTCTTCGCCGCGTCGTAGGTCCCGTTACCGGAGCCCAAGTCCCAAGCGTGCTCTCCATGAATGTGCATTGGATGAAAGTCCCAGCCGCCCGTCGGTCCGTTGTTGTTCTCCCATACTATATCCAGAACCTCGCCGACCTTGGCCGGGAATGCTTTGGCAGCGGGATCAAACCCGCCATGGTCCAAAGCAAGTGTGTAGTTGGGTACTTGGCCGGCTTGGTAGACATGAATCAAGTATGGAACCTGGTTGATTTTTTCTTGTGTCTTTTCCCTCCAAGCAAGTCCATTTTGCCTAAATCGTCTATTTTAGCATTCTTCATTAGATTCCGGCGGACTGTATTCACTTACGCCCATACCACGGTACCATTCAGGGTGCCGTTCTCATATTTCCCCGTTGCGAGAACCTGGTTGATCTGAATGGTAACCGTCCTTGTTACCTCGGATAACCGCGGAAAACGGGCGCGTTCTCGTTGAGACAAAGGTTGAAGGGCGTACTCAAGGTAGTTGCTTGTAGCGTTAGGTAGCGTCAGAGGTTCGGAAGCTGGAATCGGTGAGCGAGGTGGATGATTCGACTGCGGGCATCGGTATCTTAGCAAAGCATAGCCAGATATTTCTGCTGGACGATCTCGGCTCTCATAGCGAATCCAGAACTGTGACTTGTTTGGCGATTCTTCTGGTGAGCTTTTCTTCGCGCAAACGTCCTTAGCTTGTTTGGTCGACAGTAAATAGCTAAATCGTTGACCTGAAGAAACCTGCACATGATCTACCTCGACTGATTTGGTATATGAGCCATCGGCCTCGATCACTTGTAGCTTTGCGTGGTCCTCAATACCCAACTTGACCATGGACAAAACAGTTGCACCTATGACGCGAAGCCTATACTTCTTATCAGGCTCAACGTCAATGATATGGGGCGCACATGTGCGATCCGTAGCGTTATCGAAACCTGATTTGCCGCTTTGACCTTGGAGGGTGATTGCTTGTGGCTCGCCGGACCATTTGAAAGGGTCTGCATGAAGACCAGCCTCAATTTCTTCATCTTCCGCTGCATAGTAGTCGCCCAGTATGAGGGTGATGTCGTCGTCGTACTGGTAAGGGGGTGTCTTGGCGTCCTGAACAATCAGCGCTCCATGGGCAGTCACCAGCTGGAACCCAACGTGAGCATGATAGAAGTATGACCCCGCGTCGCCCTTTTCTGGTCTTATCTCGTAGTCAAAGAAGTGACGCGGCGCAATCGGCCACTGGCTAACCAGTGGAGTTCCATCGGAAAAGGGGGCAGTTCTTTGGCTGAGGCCATGCCAATGCTGTGCATATTAGCTACAGATCTATGCTCTGGGGTCAGTACACTCACTATAGTGGTGTTTTTATCCGGGATGCGATTATACACCCGGACCCATGTCGTATGTCCCTCCCTAAGATGAAGAGTTGGTCCTGGATGGGTGCCGTTGATGGTGACTGAGCGTCTAGTATCGCAGTCGATCTGGATTGTGTCTTGGGTTACTTCGAGCACGTAGTCTGGAATAAAGCTATCGTCGTGGACTTGGAGACCGGCGAGGACTCCAGCCATCAACGGCAATAGGGTCAAGACACGTCGAAGCATCTTTCTTCGTAGGAGCGATATGTACGCCAACTTCCCATCTCAAAGAGCCAAAAGGGCGATCAGTGACATTAAATATGATGGACAGGTTGTGTGGGTAGACGGCTACGTAGTCCATGCTTGGGTTACACGGACACTTAGCTCAGATTTTAGCATAGACTAATACGAGCTGTAAAACTCATGTATCTGACACCTGATTTGATCCATGTGACAGGGATTGAGTTCAAGCACCGCCCTCCATGTTGTGGCTCTGCTTACGGAGTACACACCACAAAGTCACGGACCTGTACGGAGTATACCATGTTGTAACACAACAGGCGTTGCATATCCTTTTGGATAAGACAGCGCAGGCAGATCTTGCTATTCAGCTACTCCTTTTAGGAAAAGGGCTTCCTAATGTTCACAAAATTCAGATACCTTAAGCAGTGAGAAATTGATACATTTCGGGCATGTTCTGGACGTAATAGACTTTGAATCATCGCTTCTTTTGGGGACTGAGTATGGCGATCTTTATCCTTGGCTCATTATAGCAAATTAGATGCCTTCCAGTTAAAGTTTATTTTAACTCACTGTCTTTGTGTAGATGTGCCCCTGAGACCGAACGTCCCGAAACTTTATTGCAGATAGAGACAAGATACAAGATCCCCTCTACGGAGTACTCCGTACTGAGGATGATACTACAGAGGTTAGTTTATTGCATCCTACGTATAGAGGTGTTGAATTCGAGTTCTATTATATTGTAATATAGGTATTCGATATATCATTCGTCAGAATCACTTTGTATAGATCATACGCCTGCTCATTGTCAGATAGAGAGGCCTTCTCACTCCCAAGGAGAGCCACGCTCAATTAGAGCAAGCTCCTTTCCATCTACATACGGATACTGCTCTAGGGTCACGGTAGAAGCATATTTTGACTACATAACCAATCGGAAGCTCGAGTTTGACGCGCGCGTTTAGGGAAAGACTCCATGAAGATCATTAGGGAGAAATGCATATTTGGGAAGACTAGGCAGACTGTTATCGTTCTCCCACACATAGATAGTCTAATAAGTCTAAGTTTTACCAGTATATGATTTCCCGTTGTTCTTTGCCATCCGCTCGGCAGATGTCTAGCTTCATTCTTCAAACCATTAGACGTCAGTTTTTAGATTAGTATCACTTGGCATATTTTAGAAGCCATCTAATTGACATGACCAGGGCATTTTCTCTGGCAGTTTCGAATTTTTAAGTGGATTTAGCTACTCGCTCCTGTTCTATTAGTAAAAGTATCAAATGTTGTCGATTCAGTCTCTGACGTCGGACTTATCGTGTTAATTTACTCGCGCAGATATGCAACAACTCACGCGTGCCATAACGCTTAGGTTATTCGAAACTAGCTGGACAACACTTTTCTTGATCTATTACCTTATTCAACCAGCCCAGGCTCGCTATTCTGATGTGCTCACAGAACGTCTCCCTCCCAGTGGGGTTAGCTGTGTTCGTTACCATCGTGCTCTCACATACTCCGTAGTATGGCTCCCTCTCTACTCCGCGGTAATTTAAAGTGATCGATCTAGATAAGCGATTTCAGTCTCAGACTCTCATACTGCTGGGAATTGAATGATACTAATTCAGCCAAAAGAGTAAATAGTGTCTCATGGCGCCCAAATAATTCAGGAGATCATGTACACCAGAGCTACCGTCTGGCTGATATTGAAATACACGGCCAAAAGGCTATCAGGCTTATGCTGCGACGCCTTTCACACTTATGCTACACAGTATGCGCGCTCTGCTTAGGGTAACATCGCCCGACTGAATTTATGACAAAAGATACAAAAAAAGACAGTCCCTTTGTTAAACTTGTACGTATTACCTGTTCCGCTATGGCTCTCGTGTAGATTAATAGAACATCGTCTTTCTAACGTACATATCCAACTTTGCTCTATATTAACCCTGTCTTTCGGTAAGGATTTTACATCTACTTTAGGAAAAGGTGTACGACCTCAGTTACAGATAGAAGCGCTGTTTATACATTATGATGCTTGTTTGAATTCGCCAAAGGATTCGACAAGGTAGATGGCGCGCTTGGGTCCTCTAAGACTTACCAATAAACGGGATACGAGAGGGTAGCAAAGGCTTCTGATTCATCAGGCTCATCCCATTCGTTCCAGTGTTGGAAATCCGCATCGACCGAAGGGATTCAGTGCGCCGTGCGTTTGACGACGCCGCTCGTTTCAAGAATAGTAATTAATGACTCCCTCGATAAAGCGGTGTGGTGTGCCATCGTTGTTATGCTGGGATGTCCTAGGACGGACATAATTCGCTTGTTGTAAGTGGGACCTAAAAAGGACGCACACCAAAATCACTTGCATATCACGACTTCTACAAGCAGCATACAGGCAGACACTAAGCACTAGAATACGCCGTAAAAGAGCGTCTTGAGAGGCACTCTTTAATTTCTCGATATTGAAAATATTCCTTTCCATAATATTGACCTTTTTCCTGGTTCCTAGATAATGAAGTTTATGATAGTCAGGCTTTTGGTGGGCGGGTTTTTGTTGGGCCCCACTTACCTTGGTAGTCGGGTTTTATATCTGCCGAGCCCGGTCTCCGCCAAAGACTAAGCCAAACCCTGAGCCAAAGAAGAGTCTAACAAGTGAGTCTTCCTGCCTGTCTAAAGATGTCGTCTGCAAGCTCATCTGCAAGCTCGTCTGAAGAAGCAGCACGCCCTCGGGGGTTTACCGACGAGGTCGTTCAGAGGCGTGTTCACCGCGAGCGCGATCAATTCCTGCAACAACTCACGAAGGAGAAAGTCCTCGCCATCGCGTCATCGTGGCGCCCCGGAGTGTCATGCGACTATTTCAAGGATCCGGAGAGAGGCAGCTACAACTTCTGCTGCTTCGTTGAATATGAAGATGGGCAGCGATGTGTTGTCCGCATCCCCTTGACTCCTTGCCTTGCCACGGGTGCCGGAAGCAACCTCGAGCACGAGATCGCCACGATGCAGTACGTTTACGTATATACTCGACCTCGGATAGTTCTAATTCAGTGCAATAGGTTCTTAGCAGAGAATACAACGATCCCCGTCCCCGAAATCTACACCCATCAACTTGGCGACGCCTCAATCCCCCTCTCATCTTATGTCATCCTTGAATACGTTGATGGTCGGCCCTTATCTGCCGGCGAACTCGAATCCCTCTCTGACGACGACCAGACTCGACTATACACATCACTTGCCAATATCTACATCCAGCTTAGGAGACTCAAATTCCCCTCGATCGGTTGTTTGGGGACGGGTCCAAGCGGTGCCGAGGTTCTCAAGAAAACAACTAGTGTGGATCTCAACATGCAGGACCTGGAGGGGCTCCGGCCCTCCGTGATTCAGGCCCGCTACGGCCAAGATGGTGTCTTGTCATCCGCAAACGACTATACGAATATGCTGCTGGAGCTCTCGGATAATGCGCTATCGCATACACGCAGCCGCATCACCGATCAAGCCCAAGGAGAGGAGTTTCTATACCATCACAATCTATTCCGTCGTTTCGTCCAGGAAAAATGGCTACTTACCGACCTCGACAGTGGCCCTTTTGTACTGGTCCACGGCGACCTACAGCCCTTCAACTGCCTCGTGAACGAGAAGATGGAGATTACGTCGGTGCTCGATTGGGAATGGAGCCGGGTTGTCCCTGTTCAATACATGCAGCCCCCGCTGTGGTTGACGGGCCAAGACACCGAGTTCTTGGCCTTGGGGTACCCATACGAACGATTCTTGGAGAAGTTCGACGAGTTTCTCAAGATCATGAAAGACCAGGAAAAGAAAAAATATGGAAACAACCTTTTGTCGCGTGAATGGGAGCAGCGGAAGCGCACCGGGGGGTTCCTTGTTGCTAACGCGTTAGAGAACTGGCCCGACATCGACCGCTTCTCAGTGTGGCATATCAATAGAGTATGGTTCAGAGGAACTAAGGATGTGCCGAAACGCATTGAGACGTTTATCAACGAAGATCCCGCCCGTCGAGACTTGGTAGAACAGCTTTCTCGTGCGAATGAGACATACAAGAAAGAGCTGGAACAACTGGAGGACATGGACAAGGCGTCGGGAGTTTCTACAGCGCTCAGCTACCTCCCAGGTCGCTCACTCTTTGGTGTATGGGAGCCCGGAGTCACCGGCATTGTGTTGACTACCGTCGCATTGGGATCTATCGCCGTTGCTGTTGCATATGGTGGTTGGATGAAGCGTAGCTTGTAAACAAACTATAACTGACTTCCGTACCCCTTTAGCTCTTAAAATGCCATGCGTCTTCGCGCGAAAATGAAATCACTCCCCTCAGGCCATCTCTCTCCAACTGCAGACTGTTAATGAACGCCTCATAATCCACGGTCAACACTAGTCTACGTCTTTGCCTTTTTGCCCCATCCGAGGATGATAAGGCTTGGTGTTGCTCAAATTGACTCTTACTGCACTTTCCCCTGGTTGCCCGTTCCCGTCACGAGTCTTGCAGTACATATCATGAACCAGACCTTATGAACTTTTAAGCGCCCTGATAGGAGCCTCGGAGATCCTGTTTGACATCTGCCAGTCACAAGTAATTTGTTGGTTTACGGCTACAGGCTTCCTTGTCAAGGCCCGCAGCACACACAACAGAGAATAGTAGCGAGAGTGCTGCAAGGTCATCACGAACTAACAGTTGGATGCCCCAACAAGTGATTCCATTGATTCGATGCGGAACTCTTCAAAATAGCCTTACGGACTACCTTCCCTTTTATCTTCGATATGATCCGATCTCGAGCGGGGTCGAGGGTCGGACCTCGGGCCCACCGACTGCCGAAACACGACACAGGTGGTGATGGCTAGCTTGAGCAGTGTGCTTGTAAGAGGTTCCTTTTGCGGCATTCTAATATACGAGGCTATCGTAGCCACGTCTCGCCCCTATAACTGCCGTAGTTCGAAGTTGTGGTTTTAGTCGCTGGTTTCGTGCGTGCCTGGTCCTCGATCATGCTCCAGTCGAGAATATAATCATTAAACACAGCCCTTTCTGCCACATACGACCATACCCATCGGAAAACTCGGGATCCCGTCCGCTCTCCCATAGATAAGCCGGTGAGGGGCGGATTAGTAGTTGGGTCGGTGACGACCAGCGAATCCCCGCTGTTGTATGTTTTTTTGACGTCTGGAAGTCTGACACTTTTTGCTTGGTTGGCTTATTATATTTTTCCTCGTCGTTTCTCTCACTGACTTCACTGGCTGCTGAACTAACTGTTGTTTAAGCCAAGACCTTCTGATGAAGAGGCTAGGCAGATTTGAAAGTAGGGCCAGGTGATATTTGTTCATTAAAATTCGTATATATCACCTAACTCATAATACCCACAGAGAGAAATAAACTTTATTTATGTGTGGTTTGAAACGTGAGGTAAGGGGAGCGCGCATTTGTGCTCTGTGGAGTTTTCTATGCACTGTCGTCTCTTCTGAATATTTCAAGCTTATTCATTAACAACCCTTGATTAAATCAAAAGCAGTATGTGAGAAGTCTCTACTATAGTGGTACAGAATTTCGTTCAAATTTCTCATCAACTATCTAACATTCTTTTATCACATTTACCAATGTATTCTTAGCACTATCGTTCAGATAAAGCAGTACGGTAATAAAGCTCTTATCTATTGCAAACTTCACCAGTTAGGGCTATGGTAAGAGGGAAATTCCCTAAGAAAACCGATAAAACTCTGAAGCTCTAGATCAACTCAGAGTAAAACTTCACTGTTTCCACAACTTCTCAAACTCGATGGTTGTCTGATATAACTTCAAGTTATAAACGGCTTTTAGGGTAGTCAAGTGAGTGGACTAGTTCTAATTGGCTAGTGAGCGTTAGTAATCAAGGTGAACAGACAGCTGTACGCAATGACGTCAGGGACAAATTCCAAGGGAGAGGCCTCCGCTTTGTGGCCGAGCTTATCCGCGTTTGCCAAGACTGAGGGGTGAGACTGCACCACGCGGTTGTCGCGGCTTGATCACGCTATGTCTAGAGTTGCCGAGCAACGCATTTTCCTCCATACATTCCGTCAATTGGTCTTACTCTAAAGTGGTCTCCCTGACTGTCCCCCAATAAGGGGTCTGGCGCTGTCGAGTTCAAACAGAATACTTTCAGCAATAAAGCCAGGTCATAAGGACGTCGTTTATGTCCTGGTTATGAGAATTGATATGCCAGTGCGGACTGAATGTTATTATCTATGGAAGAGATGACGTGTGAGTAGAAAGGACCACCAGACAGCTCTGAAAGCCATAAGTTACCTTTGTGGTATCAATAGTTCTATAATTGACCCCGTTACTGCGCTCACAGTATCTGGCAAGCCTCGAGATTTTGGTTGGTAGAGTTCGTATTCGCTGTGATCTATTCAGAGTATTTGTCGCTTTCATGGATCAGACGTGTGAGGGACATCATGTAGATGCCACTTCTTATGTTATTGGTAACATCTATCAAGATGGTCAGCTCGTCACCATGAATCTCACCTCCGCTGCTTGGGCTGTGTCGATGGTAAGGGTGCTATTACTGGGGGGCATTCCGTTCAATTCTGGTTGTGTAATATCCATCCGTGTTGGTTGCTGTGAAAGGGAATGATCTCTAACATCGTGGGATTAAGAAGGAAGAATGGGCTTGTAAGGAATAGACCGAATGGCGCCTTACACACGAGGGAAATAACGCAAGATCAACATGCCAATGGTGTTGGGAATACAGCTGAAATTCTGTGGAGAAGTAATCACGCAAACAGAGCCGATATCAGAAGGTGATCAACACTTGTGTAGTCCCTCAAGGAATGTTGGCTTTTGTGACATAAATCATGTAGCACCTCAAGCAAGAGATTACTCAGCGGTCTTAACTCATTCGACGACTGTTTGTTCTTGTTTTTGCCGCATGTTCAACTGGTAGAAAGTTAAATCAAATACAGAGAAACCACACTATAACAACTGAATGCAATACACATATAAGACCAAAGGAATTACTGTGACATATGCGGCCAGTAGTCTTAGATATGCAAGATCCGTTGGGATAGAGGCGACATAACCACATATGCCACCCTTGAATTTTGTGTCTTGAACAGATGTACTGGATATTATGCACAAATTCCAAAAGGATATTACTCAAGGTAGGAGAAAACTGAGCTAGAAGGTTTGAATTGTATGCTGACATTTATTATCTGCTAAAGTCTAATGTCTAAGTTAGTTGGTTACTATTTTTCTTATGCAACAATATCTAGTTAACCCTACATGAACCTACGGACGTAACCCGAGCTCTCCGTCAAAGAGGGTGACAGTCGGCACAAGTCGGGACGCTCTCTATGCCGCCGGCGCAAGCGATATAAATGGTCGGGGCTTGGCCTGTATCACATGTGCCAAGCCCGAGTTCGTGAGGTTCTGAGTTGATCGTCGGGACCCATTACGTTGACAGTGTAAACCAACTCTAGTAATACTGCCTATCCCCAAATCTAGTCTTTTTGACTGGGGCGCCCACACAGCTACCTGGACCGTTGTTGACTTTCTTCTGGTTTAGACCAGCATTTGACAGGTCCTTTATTAATCTTAATCTCGAGCCCCCAGATTTTCCTCCCTCTTTTCAGTCACTGCGCCATGAAGTCGGGGTTATACCCCGGAATTGACATTCACGTCCCCTCTGTTTAAGTCGTTTGCTGTCGTTACGATCCCCCTTATTTCGTGATGATTGATATGTCCTACTGCCTTCCTCTCGTCAACATACCAAGTATTGAACAAAGCAGCCTAAATAAAGAAGACATATGATACCATACAAATTATTGTGCTTGTTAATCTATTATTGAAGTCTTCGTAAAATCACATGCAGTTAGAGGTAACAGAGAACCTTGAACACAATTTGCTCCAGCTCCTACACTACCCACACTAACGTTAGTCAAAACCCCTAGTTATGACCCACCATCTCTGCCTTAATAGAGCCTCGACGTCATGCGTCAACTTTGTCTGTTCACAACTCACGGACAGATTATTGGAGCGCGTGCGACACGGGCGTTTATTCGGGCAGCTTTTGAAAATGACGTTGTAGCTGAGGCAGAAACGGAGATTGTCACGCAAGGTTAAAAGGATGGAGGGAGGAATAAGGGTCTACGACTGCGGAGATAAGGTGAGAAACGTCATCGCCTTCTCCAGGATCCTCGAGTGTGATTAAGGCTTCGGAGTCCAGCTGCCTTGACATTGGACAGAAAAGCCCCAAGTCCACCCGAGGCCAGATTCCAGAGAGTTTAGGTGACAACAAGTCTCGTGATTTTCTGTAATTATTCTGTAAGCACTGGACCGACATTTGGAGAGTCAGGTCCACGGTGGGTTAGAAGGTGGAACATGGCTAGATAAGGGCCGAGTAGAAGCTCCATAGAAGCCCACACCTAGTCCACACCTAGTCCACACCGGACCCGTATATAGAAAGATCCTGCGGCTACGGCGTTTCCAGCGAGCGGGCCTATGACGTTGCTGGCGCGTTGCGAGCAATCTTGGAGCGGAGGAGCCTCAAACGTGAGTGCAGATCAACATAATCATCCAATGCTCGCGTTGGGGTTTGACTCCTTGGCGCGCCATTATTGCCTTGCCATCCCTACGTCATGCGGGTCTGATAACCGGGGTGTTTCTCCAACTGAACTTCGGAGCACGTATTATCGGCGGGATGAAATGCTTTCTCTTGGAGTTCATTGCCGTCTTTGGACTAACAGACGCCTCTGTGCCACTGGTTTACACTCTTGTTCGAGATTTTAAAGATTCTTTAAAGATTCTTTTCGGTACGTATCTCGAACTAGTTAATGGCAGGGTTTAGAAGCCGAATAGAACACACCATGGAGATGCCTGGTTACTCGGTAGTTGGATGCCACTTCCTAGTAATCCACTCTCAACCAACATCTCATTAGACTTGTTTCGCCTCTACTCCAGTTATTCCCCGTTCGCGAGTCAACAACTGTGAAATCTCTGCTTATCGGCCCCCCACTGTGCTACAACACCAAGATTCATCGTGGGTCGCTGTACCGCAGGACCCACGTCGACTCCGGATTCTCTTGACGCGCTACCCTGCTGGTTCTGCCTATAAGACCCTGACATCGGCCTCGGTTGTGCTCGTCCCTCTCTGATAGAAGATATCATCCGCGATACTACGCCTGCCTGGTGTATGAAATCTAAGCAACACAGCTGAACCGTCCGTCAATATGGTTCACGTCGACAGCGAGGCCGGTGTGCCTCACTACTGGGGAAAGACCGGCAAGGGTCTCCAGAAGCTCATTACTATTGTTGCGACCACCGATTTCCTTCTCTTTGGTTATGGTATGTCTCGACCTCCATTAGTTACGTGCACAGGGACTAACGGGATCTCGCATTGTAGATCAGGGTGTCATGTCAGGCATCATCTCGGCCCCGGCCTTCGTCGAAGATTTCCCCCAGGTTGAAGGCGACAGCACCTACGAGGGCTTCGTCGTCTCTATTTACGCTGTTGGATGCTTCCTCGGTGCTCTCTTCGTCCTCAACTTTGGCGACCGACTAGGCCGCCGAAATTCTATCTTCCTCGGTGCCTTTGTCATGATCCTCGGTGTCATCATCCAGATCGCATCTGTCCCCCCGAGTTCAGGCGCGACTGCTCAGTTTATTATCGGAAGATGTATCACTGGAATCGGCAACGGAAGTAAGTTGTCAGCCATTCTCGAACCATGAACATGAGCTGACATTGCCCTTGCAGTCAACACCTCAACTGTTCCTACTTACCAGGCCGAATGCAGTTCCTCGCATAACCGTGGCAAGCTCATCTGTATCGAAGGAGGCAACGTTGCTATTGGAACGCTGATTGCCTACTGGATCGACTATGGCTGCACCTACGGACCCCACCCCTTCGTCTGGCGATTCCCCATCGCATTCCAGTGTGTTTTTGCTCTCATTGTCCTTATCATGATGACCAAGCTGCCCGAGTCGCCCCGTTGGCTTCTCACCAAGGGCCGCCGCAATGAAGCATCGAGTGTGCTGGCTGGCCTCAACGGAAAGTCTCGAGATGATCCCGATGTTATGACCCAGATCTCCATCATCGAGAAGGCTATTGCCGCAGCTGGTCACAATGGTGGCAAGACGCCTATGTCTTCCCTATTCACTGGAGGCAAGACTCAGCACTTCCGACGTCTCATTCTCGGTGCTTCGTCTCAGATGATGCAGCAGCTCTCTGGTTGCAATGCTGTTATCTACTACTTCCCCATTCTGTTCCAGAAGTCCCTTGGTACCAGCCACAACTTGGCTCTTCTCCTTGGTGGTGTCAACATGGTCGTCTACTCCATCTTCGCTACCACCTCCTGGTTCGCTGTTGAGCGCGTTGGTCGCCGCAAGCTGTTCCTCATCGGAACCGTTGGTCAGTGCCTGTCCATGGTCCTTACGTTTGGCGCCTTGCTTCCTGGCACTGAGGCCGCTTCCAAGGGTGCTGCTGTCGGTCTCTTCACCTACATCGCCTTCTTCGGCGCCACATGGCTCCCTCTGCCGTGGTTGTACCCCGCCGAGATCAACCCCCTTAAGACTCGCGCCAAGGCCAACGCCACTTCAACCGTGTCTAACTGGCTCTGGAACTTCTTTATCGTCATGGTCACCCCCGTCATGATCAACGGTACCGGTACCAACGGTTGGGGCACCTATCTCTTCTTCGCCGCCATGAACGCTCTCTTCTTCCCCATCATCTACTTCTTCTACCCAGAAACAGCTGGCCGATCCCTCGAGGAGATTGACCTGATCTTTGCAAAGGGTCACCAGGAGAAGATAAGCTATGTTCACGCCGCGAAGCAGCTCCCTCCTATGGAGGACCACGAGGTGCATGAGAAGGCTCGTGAGTACGGTTTCGGCAGCGACGATGATTCCAAGCCCGAACATGATGAGCGTGAGAATGGTGTGATGACCGATTCACCCCCTGTCTAGATATGACAATGAGATGGAGGGTTTGGGCGGAAGGTGCTGGAGTGTCTATTTATTGACCTCCTGGCAATCACGATGATTTCATGAACTTGCGTGTTGCGCTGTGAGGCTAGACCTCGCGCTTCTTAGCCACTGCGGTTATATTTACTGTGATACCAGACGAAATGTCCTTTCTTATCATGCGTTTCATCATAGAAAAGACATGATCCCTTTTGATCATCGATAGCTTTCAATTAACATGACGATCACAACAAACCTGAATATGAACGCTTGCCGGACTGTGTCGAAGAGTATTGAATGTTTCCCTTTAAACTTACAAACATTAGCCCTCAGCTTAGCCTTGATCCTACGCTCCAGAATAGAGTCTATGTGCCAGCTAGTCAAGGGAACTTGGCAAGTATCGTAGGATTAGAGGATACCGAGTTCAAGCTGCCGGCATAAACTGCTTCTAGATGAATGGCCTTTCTGGTTTCATAATGAAGTTTCCAACATAGGTACTCGGCGCGACGAACTGGACCATCTTTGATGACTGAATCTCAAGGTCCTGATAGGCTGTAAGGTAAGTTAGAGTGGGAAATACAACAGGCTGGGCAGTAAACAAAAGTGATACGACCATTTTCTTTCCTAGCCGACAATACGAACGCTATTTCGAGTGCTTCAGGGACAAGTCTTGGCGTAACCTTTTACATATTCATTAGCGTCATAATATTAAGGAAGAAATGCTAGCTCAATTATGCCTAGTATATAAGCTTGAGTTTCCGTAGGTTGCCTGTTTCTCATATGGTGCTGTACTAAATATACAAGCCCTGCCTATGCGTGCATATTTGTGAGGGTCACACACTTTGGTTCTCTAGCGTAGCAGCCAAAGTTACACACATGGCTACAGAATGAGGCCTTTTTTCTCAGGCCTTTTTACTCAAGCCTTGCGGAAGAATCATGGACACGATGCTGAAATGGTAGGGGCCTGGCGACCATGAAGTAGTGTTTGATATCAAAAGCTTTCTGTTGAAAGAGGACGTTGGGACATGAACTCTTAGATCAATTTAGCCAATATGAGCCGTTCGAAGCGCCGGCCAAGGATGGATAATTGATTGTAACGGGTAAGGATCATGTATTCAAGGATCGTAAACGGAGTATATATACGTCTTAGCAATTGAGGAGCTTATTGGTCTGCATCTGAGGACCTTCTCACGAGATTTTGGCGGGAACCTTACGATAAGATGACAGGCAAAGCCGATGCTCCAGGCGGCTTCCACCTGGATCCATTAGCCAGACTTACATCATATCTAGCCTGGTTACCTGATGAACATTCCATGCCATTAAAGCTAACCGGTTATACCATTAGGTCCTATGATAACGCGATCGCTGCGCCATTTTCGATTAAGGCAGGTAGTTCTAAAGACCGCTTAAACGACGTTACATAGTCAATATGGCCAAGATTGCGTGCCATAAGATGAAGTGGATAAATTTATCCTACCATAAGGATCTCCGTACTGATTGCTAGTTTTAGACAGCATCGTTCTTTATCGACGCGGGGTTGATGATAACACTCAATTTCGCGACGTTGACGTTATACTATATAAACACAACCTCACCCAGAACTCATCATGGCAGACCAAGCTCAAGCTCCTCATTTTCAGTCGCATTCAAAAGAGAGTAATATGAGTGCCCTCGCCGACCCAAGCGTTGTCGTCATCGGCGGTGGCATCGTCGGAGCTTCCATCGCCTGGCATCTCGCTCCAAACGCCAATGTGACTATTATCGCCCAAGATATAGGGGGTAATGCCACTCCAAACTCGTTTGCTTGGCTCAACGCTGGCTCGACAGACGACAAGACATACTATGACTTTCGCTACCGTTCACTAGAACAATGGCACAAGATTGAAGAGCAAGTCCCCGATCTCGCCATTCACTGGGGCGCTTCGCTCAACTGGAACGGGTCACCCGAAGAGCTCGAGGAGTATGAGAAGAATCTCACTTCGTGGGGCTACGACCTCGCTCGCGTGCAACAGTCCGAGATTTCTGAGCGTGAGCCCGCGATCGAGAAAAGCATCCTTCCAGAATGGGCTCTTTACTATGCCGAAGAGGGCGCCCTCGAAGCCCATATCGCCGCCCGCCAGTTGATAGCCGACGCAGAAACCAAGGGAGCCAAGCTGCTTGAATCTACAGTTGAAGGGTTCCGCAAGACTAATGGCCGGGTCAGTGGCGTCATCTTGCCTTCGGGAGAAGTACAGGCTGATCACGTTGTGGTGGCCGCCGGCGTTGGTAGCGTACCCCTCCTACAAGCTGAGGATATAACGCTGCCAGTAACGAGCGTGGCAGGACTACTCGTGAACTCGAAGCCAACGAGGAAGAATATACTGAATGGAGTTGTGAACGCAGAGCAGTTGCACTTGCGTCAAACGCTTGATGGTACCATCCGTTCTGGCTCTCAATTCTCAGGAGGAGACCCAGGTAGCGATCCGCAAAAGACAGCTGATGAACTATTTGCCAAACTACAGCGGTCCTTGGTTGGTGGTAGCGAGCTGGAGTTTGACCACTTCACAGTAGGCTATAGACCGACACCCGAAGATGGATTGCCTATTCTCGGACCGACCGGGTTGGATGGGCTTACTATTGCTGTCATGCACTCTGGAGTCACGAACGCTGCCATCGTCGGGCAGTTGCTGAGCAAGCAGATCGTAACTGGGGAGACTGACCCCGATCTGGAGTACTTTCGTCTCGACCGCTTTGCCAAGAGGCGGAGGAGTTAGGTTAAGAATAAGGAGGATATATAGCAGGATATGAAGACGGAGGACAGAGTGGTACACCGCATGTATCATAGTGATCCTTTTCGACTTTGGGTTATGATTATTGCTCATGAAGGAGGCCTTAGAACCGGCCTGAGGAGTCTAGGAGCGGGCGTATCTAGAGTTCTGAGTGTGAAGTGATGTTGAGCGATAGGCTATTTTAAATGTACATCCTTGAAGAATATGGACTCGAGTGATATTTACTAACTAAACTTTCACTGGAAACTCCCACAAATTTCCGTGTGAAGCTTCTTAAATGCGTAGGCTTTCTGCCTGTTACTATCTTATGTTTTATACCTTGAGTTAAACTATGGTATACATAATACATACACCCAGGCATAAATAAGATAATAGTAACATCGAAAACGCACCAATACTCTCCAAGTGAGCCTTAAGCTCAGTATGGATAACGCTAGACACGGAGCAGTGACACTGCTGGAAGTCTACCGAATGGCAGATAGAAAACAAAGCTTTCAGACTATCAACCAAGTAGTCAAGTCTATACACGGAGCTACGTGTAACGTTAATGTTGTCTATCTTAGACAGTAGACTAGCTTATTTACATAAGGTCCATCGTCAGATCAAAGCTTGCCAGCCTGGACGCCATGATTAGTGTCTCTGGTCTTATATAAACTGTAGATAAATCATCGTAATGTGATAGGTAAAATAATATATCTTTTAAGTTTGAGGACTGTTCAGGCTAGATCCTTATCTCTGGATCTCTTTGCGCGAAACGCGAAACCAATAATAAGTCGCGATGGGTGCATGCTTAAAGCTGAGGCACATTTTGGGAGGAATCATATAGGTTATCGTAATCTTGATTACTTTGTCTATGTTAGACTTTAAGTCAACTCTAAGTCGAGTCTGATGCAATGATGCAAAGAGATAATCTAAGTGTCATATATCCAAAGCGTTCTCTTGACTAATACTGCATCGGGGCCCTGATTAATGAGTGATAATGATAGAAATTATAGTTTCTACCCTTCAACAAGCCCTGATGTCAGTTGACCTTGAATATGGATTAACTGAAGTGCTTTTGCGTTGAAAAGCCCAGGGCTCGGAGTTATCGGCCAGCTGCTAAGTCAACCAACTTTCATGGTGTCTTGTGAAGATATATTACAGGCTATTGAGTAGATACTCTACTTCTCTTTCCCAATCTCCTTCTCTTCGACATGGCTCGACTCCGTCTGAACCTGCTCAATCTTCTCGTTGATTATCTCCTCGTTCTCTTCTTCTTCGATGGCGTGTTTGTAAAGTCCCCTCCTGATGTCACGCTGCCAAAGCACGTAGCCTGTGATGAACAGTGAGACCCAGATAACACAGAGGCAGATACTGGCAGTGAAGCCCCTGGTCCATTGAGGACCTTCAGTGATGGGGAAAACGACAACGTTGTACCAAGTGAAGAAAGCCCAACCCACAGTCATCTGGATGACAAATACAATTAGCCTTTGCCTCGATATTGATACTGGGTGAAATGGCTTTACTTACCATGGCACCAGTTGTAAAACTCTTTGCTTCGTTGTCATCCTTCATGATAAGATGCACGAAAGGGAATAGCATCGGGGTGACGCATGAGTTGAAACCCATGAGAAACCAGGCAGCAAACTTGAGGCCATCAGGGATGTACCAGATCCGGAGACATATGTTCGAGAAGATCAGGATGCTGCCACTGAAGAGAACAGGCATCCAGATTGGATATACCCTAACAAACATTCAGAGTCAGTGGGCCATCCAGCCAACATCACCGGTGCAAGACTCACATTACAAACTGCGGAACAAGACTCCCGCACAGGATGGCCATGAGCTGAGTGCCCGTAGGCAAAATATTGATCATTTCGACCGAGTACTGCCCGGTAGATTTGACCCAGATACCCATCTGGCCAGCAACCCAAGTAGTGCACTGATAACTGCCATTAAGAGCCGTTAGCACCACCGCATTGACACAGATGAGGCAACTTACGCGACGTAGGTCACTACAGCAAAATAGAAATGCCAGTGGGTAAATACACGTTTAAGCATACGCTTGCCAATCTTGGAGCTCTTCCTGACTCCATCGGTTTGCATGCGAGCTTGAGCGAGCTTCTGCTCCTCCTCCTTAAGCCACCAGATACGAGGGCTATTAGGCAGACCAGGGAAGAGAAAGAAGCCAGCCAACGCAATAGGAAGACTGATGATACCATCAACGATAAAAACCCAGCGCCTGTAGCACGAGGAAAATGTTAGAATACTTTGCATAAGCAAAAGGAAAGGAAAACACATACCATCCCTCCATGCCCAGCTTTCCGTCCAAACCAGCATGAGCCGCAGCCTGCATATAGCCAGCAAACGCAGCACCGATATTGCTAGAGACGTACCAGACGCCAGCACGCTTGAAGACCTCGTCGGAACGGTACCAAGAGGCAAGGAGATACAGCGATCCAGTAGACGCAGGTGTCTCGAAAAGTCCCATGAGGAATCGCATACCAAAGATCATCTGGGAGCTGTTGTTGCGGCATTGGATAAAGGTGATGATAGACCACAAGGTCTCGCAGATGGGAAGATACCACCGCGACAGCTTAGGGCGCGAGATAATCATCATGGAGGGGATTTCGAGGACGAGATAGCCGATGTTGTAGAAGGTGCTGAACAAATTGTACTCGATCCCCTTGATATTGAGATCCTCCTTCATGCCCGAGTTATAAGCGTTGGTGATGTTGGACTGGTCAAGCCATTTGATAAAGACTATCCAATAGTTAGCCGTCTATTATGCCCTTAAGCATGGGCGCAGATGACCTACACAATAAGCAACTGTTTCGCAGTTAGCAGCTTATTACGTTGAAGAACTTATGTTTTACTTACATGAGAGGAAGGATAATGCGATCCTGCTTCTTGACGAGGGCAATCTCTTGCTTGCTATAATGGCTGGGATACCAGTCAAGGATGTAGAGCCAGGCGAGGCTGAGCTTCTTCTTAGGGGGCTTGGTGGCCGAGCTCACGACAACGCCATTCTTGATGACCTGCCCCTGAACAGCATTCTCACTGTCGATGGGTGCCATCTGCTGGTTTTCCTGCTCTGGGAGAGGAGCTGTCTGGATGGCCAAGTCATCGTTGGGCTTGTTTGGTTGAGTTGCCATCTCGACGATTGTAAGGATAAGGATGCGCCCAGTCTTGTCCTTATTTCGACGTGGGCACAATAGAAGGAAGAGCCGATCAACTCCTGCTATTGACTGTCTCAATATCAGGTGGAGATTGAGGACAAAACGGCTTGTTCATATATAATCATCGCCAATATCATCCTACTCGCGTTGCGGGGCCCCGCCACTTCTCATCCGGGGTCAAACAACATCAACAGGGATATCTTCCCAGTTCCCCGCACTCCCCAGGCCGTTCTAGTACTAACACAGAACCGAAGCACCAATACAAACATGTCTAGGCTATTTAGCCTGCCTCCCCGTCCCTTGCTCGGGGTAATCAAGACGGAGCAGTCCTCTCGGAGCATCCGTCGCGGAGTAAGTATCGCGGGCTTCGGAGGAAGTCGACTGCGCACACTGAGCATTCGGACTAATATTGACTTGAGTCTGAATATGACATGGACTTTGCCACTCGGCGGTGGAGATAAGAGGGGTTCTCCGTAGGCCTTGTTCCTCAAGAAACCATAATAGCTAAATGGGCTTTGGTCCCGACTCGCACATACATTTACAGAGTAGTTCGCGAACCCACTACAGTAAGAATCTTCAAAAGTTATAAGTGTCAGGTCTCTTTGCACCACATTCGCCATTTCTATAGCCTCAATCCAATATGATGGTTAAAGAGGACAAGAGCATGTCAGGGGCTCCCCCGGCGACGTTACCTCTTCCCGAGAAGGCCATCACATCCTTTCACAGCATGCCGTCATCGGAACCAAAAGCCGAGCCTGTCATATCAGAGGCTACTGCATCTGAGGGCGCAGTACAACAAGAGTCAGCCTCTCAACAGCAAACAACACAATATCAGACTTCTTCTCCGCCCAAGCCAAACTTAATAGACCAGTTTCCCTCAGACGAGTCCCCACAGACGCTGTCGACCAGCTCGGATGAAGACTCCCTAGCAAACGCCTCGACGTTGACCAGCCCCGTCACGGAACCCGACAGGCTGATCCAGGATATCCCTACAGCGGCTAAGGGGAAAGCCATTAGCGACGTTCTAAAAGACCTCTACGCCGAAAACATTCTCGCCAAGGTCTATCGAACGGCGACAAAGTCTCTGGTTGTGGAGAAGCGATTCCCAGACTATTTTCCTGAGTACGTGCCGCAAACTGGCCAAGATGTTGGTAACTACGCGATGCGTGAGGCCGACTTCTGGACCTGCGGTTTCTTTCCGGGCACATTGCACCTCTTATTAGAACGTGCCGTGAGATTTCCTCGCCACGTCCGCCCATACTCGTCAACACCAGACAGCGTTGGTATCGAGACGATTCGACTGCATCTTCAGACTCTATGCAACACCTGGAGTAGGCCACTGCATAGTATGGCTGGTCGTACCGACACTCACGACATTGGATTTATCGTCATGCCAGCCTTGAAAGTCGACTGGGAGCTCAATGGAAACACTCAGAGCCTCGACTCCATCGTTCGTGCTGCTCGGAGTCTGGCAACGAGATACGTCCCCAGCTCAGGCGCGATTCGTAGTTGGGACTTGCTGCTCAAGAAGAACTTGGAGATTCGCGATCAAACAGAGAACATGATCCTTATCATAGATAGTCTCTGCAACTTGGATCTGCTCTATTACGCCGCAGAGCACTGCTCTGACGGACAAGACCTTTTCGATATAGCCACTTCGCATGCCCACGTTTTGCTCCGCACGCATCTTCGCGAGGAGAAGACTGTCCTGTCGTTCAAGGGCTGCTATACAGGACCATGGTACTCGACCTGCCACGTCGCCAACATCGACCCTCGTACCGGTGACCTCAAGGCTCGTCTCACTCACCAGGGCTACGACGACGCATCCACGTGGGCGAGGGGCCAGTCCTGGGGAATCTTGGGTTACGCTCAGACCTACGTATCGACCAAGGATGACATCTTCTTACAAGCGGCCTGTGGTTTGGCCGAGTACTTTCTATATCGACTCGAAACGGCGCCTGACTGCGTACCTATAGGTAGTCGTCGCGTTCCACTGTGGGATTTTGATGCACCGATTGAGGACCCCGAGAAGCCCTTGCGCGACTCGTCTGCTGGGGCTATCGCTGCCAACGGTATGTTGGTGCTATCTCAGGCACTCGCAGGCTTGGGCCAGGATGATCTCGCTGGACGATACCGTCGTGCAGCGGTAGATATTGTACAGGAGCTACTGAGATTTGCGCAAGCGCCAGAGAAGGCTCGGCTGGTCAAGGGAACTGTCAATGCCATCGAAGTTGAAGACGAAACGCTTCAGACCTTTGACAGCATACTGAAGTACGGCACCGCTAATAACAACCAATACTCCAAGAAACGATATGCTGACCACGGACTTGTGTATGGCGACTACTATTTGGTTGCCTTTGGGAATCGATTGCTTCACATGAACCTGGTCTGAGTCATGAGCTAGCCCCAGTGAATATCGTGGGGAATTATGTAGTATGCTATCGTGGTTTGACAGGTGTTATCTTTGTTTGCATTGGCCAAGGTGAAAATGATACATTTGGTAGTATATGCTTCTCGTCAGCACTTCAACGAACCAACAATCTGATCTAGTCCTAATAAGAGTATATCGTGAGACCAACAGTGTTAATACTGATTGGGTATATATGTCCAATAGTTCAAGCGCAGATCCTATTAATCACGAACTGAGGCATACAACCCACAAGTGATATGCACCTCCAATTTTCCTAACAAGTCTCCTCTTCCCAGGAGCCTCACCAAAGCATCAAGTCCTCAAGGCCATCAAGCCTCCCCTCCTTGGTTATCTAGCTTTCGTCGATGTAGTCTATGTAGCATCCACTTCTTCTTACCCACTCCACTTTGGCTTCCATCATCAGACGCACTATCTTCCTCCTTTTGATGTCCGAGTAAGTTAGATAAATGCATCTGAAAATCTTTCAGATACTGGCCACGATCAGGATCATTAGCCATGATCCACATGAGAAGAAATAGTGTAACTGGCACAGATATGGCCCAGTAGACAAAGAAGGAGGGCTCTCCAGCAGCAAAGTCTCCATTCATAGAGAAGATAGATGCCACGAATGAGCAGGGGACGATGACCGTTGCAATCTTGGTTAGCTGGCCGGAGCTTCGCGCCTGTCTATCAGTAGCATCTGCTTGACCAAGCGATGTGCGTTGTGCAAACATGGCCATATGATCACCCAAGGTTGAATCTGCATCGTCAAGCATTTCTTCCAACATAGCCCACGACTCGTGCTCTCCTGCGTCAGACTCCTCTGAATCGACCTCTGCCGGCTGCCTGCATTGAAAACTCCACATGATGCTGTGCAATTTTCTCTTCTTTTCCCGAATATCTTGTCGTTCTGACATCAACTGCTGGTATTGTTCGTTGGCAAGTACCTGAGGCATGGTCCGAGATGAAGATGTCGAAGTTTGCCCCCTTTCATCGGTATATTGAATGTCATGGACTCCTGTTGCGTCGCGTATGACGTCCTCCTCCCAGACAGAGCGGATGACATTGCGAGCGAAAGTAGTTGCTGTGTGCAGTTCATCGTCATCGTCTGGGCCACGATTGTTGTAAGCATCCACAACCATTTCGAAAAGCGGCTGCCTCTTCTTATTTCTCGCGCTATCGAAAGGGCATCCACGACGGAATACCCGAGTGAGATCTCGAAGCGTAGGGAAATCAGTTATTTGTTGACATATCTGGGGATCCGACGATGACTGGATGTTACAGGTGTGTGGGTCGACCAGAAGGACAACTTGAACTGTGTGTTAGCTATGGTCACCCGGATAATTGAGTTGGATGAAGCTAAACACTCACCTGTCCAAGAGCTCTCCCCGTAACACTTCGCCCAGTAAGATACAAAACTGTTGAGAGTCAGGTACTCGGATGGCAGGTAGCTGATCCCACCCCGATTGATATTACCCAGTCTCAGCTCATAATTATCGTCGGCGGGGAGTGTGAGTGATTGAGACCTCGGCGATAGATAGCTTCGTGGTACTGGAACCTTCCAGTATGTCGAGCCCCTGTCATTCGCACCATATTCATCCACAACGCTGAGAGTTGCAAACTCTTCACAATGGGCCAGGAAGAACTCTGGCGGGATGTCCAGCAATACCCCAAGTAGCTCTATCAGTCTGGGGTGCATATCCTTGATAATGATTATGCGCTTGTTTGGCTGCTCGGCTGTGCCATCTTTCGGCGTGTTCTCCCACCACATCAACAGATCCCTTGGGTTCTCGAATGCTGGTGGCCCATCGGGCAAATCGCAATGGTCCCCTGTCGATTCGAAAATCCTTAGATCGGAGTCGATATCCAGATCATTGGCATTCTGCCAGGGGTGCCAATTGCTTTTTGGCAGGAATCCTTTGTCAACAATGGCACGCGCCCTTTCACCATATGTTTTCGTTTTCTCTTTCATATCATCATTGACGTCTCCCCAAAAGGCGTTATGATCTAGGTAGGGCTTGGTCAGCATTTCTGTAACCGCAAGGAGGTGTCTTAGCTACCTAGAGGTACTTGTGAAGACATGGTTTCTGTGGCTGAATTAGAGGTGAGGAGACAAGAGCTGAAGAGACAAGAAATGAGATGCGCAAATCTTATGTACATCTATTTGGTGCTCACAAGGCTCTGGCTTCCAGATAAAGAGAAGAATGAGGCCTGCTAGGTCTGTCCCCAACACAGCTGACAAGCCAAAAACAGATGTGATCAACGGGGCAGCGTGATGTGTTGTCCCAGTACGGCGCAATTGTTTTACTGATAAGTCCACATTTTGACTGCTCAGCCGCGCGAAAGCGGACCCTTCACGAGGATCGTGAGCATGCGTTTTTCAGCTCGCCAGGGGAAAGGCATAATGCATAACTATGTGCCAAGAAATAAATAAGGTAGCTTGACCAATACTTTTCGCGCTAGTTTATATGCCGTCAAATAACATAGAGCATCCATCGTAATATCGCCATTAAGAACAGCTGAATAAAGTGGGGAAGCCTCAAGTTGACTTGAAGGGCCCCTACCCACAGCTTTCCAACCACGCCGTCTCACTCATGGTTTCCAGGGTCTTCCCTCAACTGACTGGCAGCCAAGAGTTCTCGGGTTGAGCTCCCACGCAGCTTAGCCGCGCTCCTCTCAGCCTCCAGCACCCTGCGTACCTGTCATATGAGGTTCTGACATCCATGCCAGATGCAAAGCGAAACGGGTCGTCTTGGCTTCTTACCCTACCGGAGAGGATACGATACGGCGGTGTGAATTGTTACTCCTCACGATCTACAGCCGGAAAAATAACCCAACAGAGCCTAACTGCTTTTGAAACCCAGCCTGGTTAACATTTGATAATAGCCGATCGGACCCGCAGAGCTGAGGATAGACCCTGCTCTCTATACCCACGTTTAGGTAGATTGGTGATAAGGTACGGAGTATACAGAACCGTTCTTCCATTAGATAACCTTCTCTAGTATAAATCCATGATTGAAACAGCGATCTCTACCTCCCACGATAGATTTGATCTGACTTAATTAACAAAAATGTCATGGATAGATGTATGGAGTGTGAGATAGTGGCCATTAATTTTCAGCTAGCCGGTTGTCATTTAGTATGGGCTCAATTGTTCGTAGTAGCAGAAGCAGATATGATGGTTGAACATAGCATCAAACACCGCATTAGGAAGACACGAATGAGTTTAACTACTGAGCATACTATAGAGACATACTAATTTGAAACAGAACACACATATTATCTAGGAAATAACAGAACATCTCGACATACCCATTCCTCCCCCCTCGCCCAACCGTCTTGGATTACTTCGATACTTGCCCACAACAACAACACAAATCTCTCTATTGTTTCCTCACATTCTTACTCAATACCACCCGTCCACCCCTACCATCCCATCATCTCAGAATGTGTCACACCACTACTGTCTTCTTCCAGCGCGAGAAGACAGCGGCATCGCTTAGACACAATGACACGAACTCGTTCTACCCAACGTTTCATAGCCCGCCTCCCATGGGGTGATTGCTTTCAACCAACCAAGTGTCCCGGTGAGAATGATGGCCGTCGAGGTCGAGATTGCCAAAACATCTCAGCCGACCTCGACTCACCTTCTCGGGATCGGTTGATGCCATAGAAGGTCAAGTATTCCGGCGCCCCTGGAGGTGGGGTTTTCCTGCATCTAAAAACAGCTTGTCGAGTAGCGCGTAGAATCAAACAGCCATCTCCAAGAAACTGAATCTCGACTTCCCACTTCTTGTCGCCGGGTTCCAAGTCCATGGCCGACAATGTATGTGGTTGTGTACTCGCGTGTTGTGGAACGTAAGTGAGGAGGCTATCGTAGTATGGGTCGTCGTCGAAAAAGGCATCAGTAGTCAAATGTGGCCGCTCGCCTATTTCCCCGTAGGCTTGCATGTTATAGATTCGGACCACGACATACTTAGGCTCATAGTCTTTGCAGTAGCTGCTTTCGACGTGATCGACTGAGTAGAGATTCCAGCAGCCTTCAAGGTCGCCCAGAGGAATCGTAGCGTGGTATCTCTCCTTTCGCCGCAGTTTCTTTAGCACTGCCTTGACTTCTTCCTCCTTACTCCTCTCAAACTCCAGCTGCGCTGCTTTGACATCGCGCAACCCCTTTGCTTCTTCGTATAACTGTCGTTTGCGTTCTTCTCTCTGTCTTTTCAGGTCGTAGTAGAAACTTGCGTCGGATCCATCGTAAGACCGGTCTGACTCGTCAGACTCTCCTGACGCGTCCGATTCCCAATCAGAATCGTCATCAGAGTCGTCGTCAGTACAGTCTTCATCTGTGTAGCTATCCTCCGAGTTGCTGCTGTCTTGGTCCTTGTCCTCGTCGAGCTCAGAGAGGTCCTCGTCAAAGTCCTCCGGTGTCAGGCAATGGTTGGGATAGTCGATCTGAATGTCCAGAATCCGATGATACCACTGGGGCAGGTCTTTCGACAACATCATGTTGATAAGTTGAAGTGATGAATGTGAGGAAGGAAAAGAATTCACGGAGCAGAAAATTTCTGGTCGTTTCAGCTTGGCTATATTAAGGGTGCCAAAAGCAAATACCATAAATGTGGTCTGATAACGAAGGCCACCGAGCCAATTAAGTTGAGAGAAAAGATGCAGCCAAGACACCATATTAACAGAAGATAGATCACAAAAGCTACCACTCTCGGTGTCCTCCATAAAAGAAGGTACTTTTCAGTTGGCTTCGGTACTCAGTTAGGCCACACCACCCTTGTACTGTAATAACAATTTCCGTAAAACCGCACGTGACGAATATTTGTTAGACGAATCACTTCCAAAGATGTTTCAGTGTAGTTGGGGTCTTTATTGTGTTACTGGAGCGTTCAGGTTGCAACTAGATAGGTGAAAGAAGCCATTCTGGATCCAAACGATTAAACACCGATCTTCCAATCATCTCACACAAGTGCATTTGAATAACATAGCAGCATGATTTCTGATGGTTGTTTCATTCGTAATTGGTTCGAGATATAGCAAGTCCAACGCAAAGCTATCACACAATGTACAAGCCCGGATGGAACTCTCATACCGGACTACTCACATATAATGTGGACCTTATCGACTTCAGGCATTTTCTGTGTGCAGTACCTAAGAATCAAATTACACTGAGATGACGTTGTATCAGGACTTGGTATGTTGATATGACTTATAGCATCTTATCACGGCTTGAAGCTGTCTCTGAAAGATGTTTATGCGGCTCAGAAGTTGCAAACTAACGTTATTGAATAGTGGCTAGAAGGAAACATATCAAGACGTAAGATACTCAGGGTCATCGGTGGAACTACGGTTACATATCAGCTACAACTCGGCGTTCAGGCAGCATGCAGTATATCAACGGCTGGTTATTGAATATCGTCCTTCTTGCTTCCAGATTCACTGGGTTTCGTACTCATCTAAAGGTTTCTTCCAGATGGGATAGTCGTAGGTAGCATACTTTCGACGATGAACAATGCTCCAATGCACAATGTATAAGACTGATGCTGGGTTACTTGATTCGCGGTCGTTCTATCTTCACGGGATGTCGTCTGACCACGGGAGGTCGACGCGCCTAGCGAAAGAAGAAGGTTACTAATTCGCGCTTTAGCCTCGAATACCTATGTCATGGACTAAGTCGACTCAGTTGGCTTCTAGAATTACGATAGATAACGCAATGGTAGAGATCGTATGCATGATACTTAGTTCTCCGGATGTTCGGCTTCAACAATGCATGAAAACCTTACTCGGTTGGTTCCCTCGTTTCGCGAGGCTGGCTTGCTTGAGCGGATTCCCTTCCAGAAGCGGCAAATACTCTCCGACTACTACATGGTCCCCTTCCTATGATGCATATGGAAAACTAGGCCATCTAACGATGTGTTGAGATTATGGCGTTATCACGCAATGCGGTTATGTGACGTGTTCTAAAACCGACCAACCTCTTGTTCCGCAAGCTTAACCCGGGCATCTAAAGCGGAATGTCACCTCTACCAGGTACTGTTGGAAGCAGACGCTCTCTGGTTGCATCACTCTACGAATATTGCGAAAGCGTTATCTCTGATAGGTCCACCTCGAGATAGATGCTTGCACCGTCGTGGGGGTAGTAGTCATGTTAGCGTGAAGCGGATACTGATAACCCTGTCTCTGTTAGCACGCAATTGTATCAGCAAAGTCCAAGATAGGCTGCCAACATAGTAATATGTGATTTTTTTTGAGATAGGTCATGTTGGTTCGAAGCATTGGTACCTTGCTATCCCTTCCAGGGTCACCTGTGAGCAGCGTCAGGCGAGGAACGAACCCAAACGTTGAGCATACGCCATATCGAGAGAGCTTGACATCTTGCGAGGTTCTATACAAGGAGGCAAATGACGAGCTTCTCTGCATTAATGACTGATATGTTTACCACGTTTTACTGTGGTATTTTATGTCCTGGTAGGAGATAAAAGTATATAGAGAATCCATAATCTCCACGGCTCCCAGTATTCTTTTGCCATCTCTAAAGTACTGGCTATACTCTCACGCTTCGGATCATTGGTGATTGAAGTAGTGCCTATTCAAACAATCGTCCCTCTCAACATGGCGACGGTTCTCGTACGGGACCGAAAGGTCCCCGACGCCTTCGAGTCCGACGCATCTTTCGACTCGATCCCACCGCTTGGGGCGCCCATAACCGAGAAAAACCACTTATTCCAGCGAGGCAAGGCCTTCGATGCCGATGCAATTGCTACACAAGTTTGTAGTCTCATTCCCTACATCTAGAGTTGAGTGTGCTAATCATAATCCTACTCCAGGCAAGCGTCTTTGACGATCCTACCACGGCCGAAAAATATCAGCCAGGTGCAGACTGGTACGTGCCCAACACGGTTCCCAGTCATGGCGATGCGATTGTCTTTCAGTTTCGATTACCAGGCTTGACTAACAGGTCTGAACAGGGAAAATCTGAACCGCTTCGATCCGCTCGCGAGATGGACCTGGGGAGAAGAGAAGAAGTTGGTCCGCAAGATGGACTTCAAAATCATGATCTGGACTTGTGCCATGTTTATGGCTCTGGAGCTGGACAGAGCCAATATTTCTCAAGCGCTTACGGACAACCTGCTTGATGACCTGGGCTTGACAACGAATGGTACGTTCGCCTTTGATCAGTCAAGCATTGCTTTGATGATAACAACGTTTCTAAAGACTACAACATGGGAAATACCGTCTTCAAGCTCGCATTCCTCTGTGCCGAACTCCCTTCTCAACTGGTCTCGAAATGGATGGGTCCCGATCGCTGGATTCCTTCGCAAATGTGCCTCTGGAGTATTGTTGCCGCGGCACAGTTTTGGCTATCTGGCCGCGACTCTTTTCTTGCCTGTCGTGCACTGCTCGGTATTCTACAGGGTGGTTTCATTCCTGATGTCAGTCGCTCTGTATATGTGTTGGTAGACCGCGCGTATGCTTACTTTGCTTAGGTTATTCTTTATCTGTCCTACTTCTACAAACATCACGAGCTGACAATTCGCCTTGGGTTCTTCTGGACCATGATGAGTGTCGCCGACATCATCTCTGCCCTCCTTGCTGCTGCTCTGCTGGAGCTGCGAGGCGTAAACGGCCACGCTGGTTGGCGCTGGCTTTTCCTAATTGAGGGTCTCATCACGCTGATCTTTGGCCTACTCGCTTATGGTCTTATGCCACCCGGTCCGACACAGACCGCCAACTGGTTCCGTGGTAAGACAGGTTGGTTCACTGAAAGGGAAGAAGTAATCATGGTCAACCGTATCATCCGAGAGGACCCCACCAAGAGCTCGATGCACAACCGAGAGCCCATCACCTTTAGGCTGCTGTTCCAGAGTCTCAGTGATTATGACCTCTGGCCGCTATATCTGATCGGCTTGACCTTCCAGATTCCTTCTACCCCCGAGCAGCAGTATATGACGCTCTCGCTCAAAGGTCTCGGCTTCAACACACTCCAGTCTAACTTGTTGACGATCCCATGGACGGTGCTTCATATCATCACTATGCTCATCTTGACATATTCTGCCGAATACTTCAAGAATCTTACTGCCATTTCGGTGATTGGCCAGATCTGGGTTCTGCCGTGTCTTATCTGGTTCAACGTTGCCAACACTGAGACAGCCAACCGATGGGCCATCTTTGCCGTCACCACAATCCTTCTGGGATACCCCAATGGTAAGCAGCTTATTGAGTCTTGCTATGTATGACAGCATTGAAACAATAGCTAACACTAATACTACTAGCCCACCCCATCCAAGTGGCGTGGAACTCGCGCAACTCCAACAGTGTACGCTCTCGAACCGTCTCGGCGGCGTGCTACAATATGTTTGTGCAGACCGGCGCTATCATCTCCTCCAATATTTATCGCAAGGATGATGCTCCTCGATACCACCGTGGCAACCGACAGCTGCTGGCCATTCTCTGCATGAACATTGTTCTTTACGCTTTGGTCAAGATATACTATGTTCTCCGCAATAAGCAGCGCGATAGAAAGTGGAATTCCATGTCGGAATCAGAGAGATTGAAATACTTGGAGACTACCAAGGACGAGGGCAACAGGAGGCTTGATTTTAGATTCGCTCATTAAACATACACAAGTCTTTTGTCGACGACGTGTCTAAGATCTCCAGCCAAAAAATAGACACTTAAGCTCGTTAGAAACGAATACAATAAATTGTTCTCTACTGTCAAGGATTGTTAGTTCATACGCTATCTGCTCAATAAGTCTTAGCACTGTGGTAGATTTTTATTTCTGGTAGGTAGATCATCAAGATTACCACAGAAATGAAATGAAGATAAGTTAAATGGTGTATTCTTTTTGTTCATCAACTAGCGATAGATATAGCTGATGTAGTTGTCTCGCTCTAATACTTAGTTAGCTGCTACCTTTTTCCTCACACTCACTAATGCGTAGTGAGGAGATTTATTTAGTTAAATGCAGTCCAAATGGTAGTTCCGGTAATTAATTAGATCTACTCTCAGGCGCATATGAAGGGCCTGAATCATCCGGTTGAATACGGCGCATTTATGCAATTCTTTGTGCACACGTACTACAGAGTAAGAATGGCAAGCAGCTTTACAAGTGAACCAGGTGTTTATAGCACTAAGCTAACAAAAGGATATAGAATAACCCTCTCAATATATTCTTAGCAGATATATGGATATATAGATATCTTATATGTCAGTGCTCCCCTTGCTTTCTAACAACGCTTTGAATGAACCCCCTTCTTGGGATCGTAGGCTGTCTGGATGTCCACTCTCTACCACTCGACCCCCATCCATCACGACCACACGGTCGCACTTCATGGCTAAATCGAGCCGGTGAGCAACCATGATGACCGTATACCCGATAAACTCATTCTGGATGATATCCCACATCTTGTTGTCGGTTTGAGAGTCGACGCTTGATGAAACTTCGTCCAGAAGTAAGATCCCCCCTCTAGCGCCGGCCTGGTCTCGAATGCGGCGCCTAACACCTGCTCTTGCTAGATTAAACAGCTGCTTTTGACCCTGGCTGAGTGAATCGGGTGAAAAAGACCCATTGAGACCAGTTGGATTTTCCTCAAGGTGCTCCTGCGCCTTTGTTAGGAAGTCGAGTTCGTGTGCTTCCAATGTTTCTAGGAGGCTATCATCTGTGGCTTTGCGGAAAGGGTCCAGGTTACTCCGTAAGGTTGAGCCCGAGCATGAGGGCAGAAAAATAGGATCTTGAGAAACAGAAATGATACGGCGGCGTACCACGTCCCGATTGATCTCGTCTAGTGAGAGGCCATCAACTGTAATACCACTGGAGGGCTTGTTTGACGGCAAGGGATCGAGAAGGCGGAGTAGGAGAAGGATGAGGGATGACTTTCCACTGCGAGGTACGTCAACTAAAAAGATCTCGCGAGGATAAACCATGTACTTTTTACCTTCCAGTTCGCCCTACAATGGCAACACGCTCTCCTGCATTGAACGTGATATTGATGTCCTGAAGAGCCATGACTTCCCGGTCCGATGGCTCTATCGCACTGCAAAACACGTTGGCTATAAGCTTTATACGATACTGGAATAATCAACTGACCTATACGATGCTGATACATCCTTGATTTCGATTTGACCTCTCTGTGGCCAGTTGTTATCTAGTAAGGCGTCAACATCAGGTTCGGATTCTTGCTCGGTTGACGAGCTAAACGTCTTCAACCGAGCTACAGCTCCAATACTCGTCTCAAGCGTGGTATATGACTGCACTATAGTTGCCAGCATATCCCCGAATCCCATAAGCGTGAGGAGCGTGGCTCCAGTAAAGCCGGAATCAGTGCGTAGTTGCGTGGCGAGCGCGACAATAATGGTAGCGAGGAGCATGACGATCAGTCGGAGGACGAGTTGAAGCCATCGTTGAATCATGGCCAGCAAGTACGCCGGTCTTTGACTGGTGTCTAGTAGGCTATTACTAGTTGTCATAAAAACGTCGACATGCCCTAAGGCCCTCAAGGTGACCAGACCTGAAAGAGTGTCGATGAAGTGTGCGCTACGTACTGTCAGCGATTTCCAGCCAAGAGCTTGATTACCACGGAGTATAAACTCACTATAGAGGGGCTTTGCTCTCCAAATCTAAGAGCCTGAGCTGACGCGATGTTCGAAGGTAAAAGAGCTGAATATAGTAAACAACACCAATCAAGAACGGGTAAGCCAAAGCTAACCATGGCGACGCAACCGCAATCACAGCAGCCATGCCGACTAATCCGAACAACGACAGGGCAAAGTTGAGAAGGGAAAGAGGCAATTCGCTGTCGATCAGAGTCAAGTCCTGAGCAAAGAGGTTTGTGACAGTTCCAGCGTCGACAAGGGCGAAGAAGCGCAAGGGGGCGTTCATGACAGTTTGCAATGCTCTCTGGTGTAATCTAGAACCGGTCTGCGAGATCATAGACTGGGTGCATAGAAGGACGACAGCCGTAAGAGATAGTAGACATGTGGCCTGGAGAAGGGCATAGATACCGACGTAGAATGCGCCTGATTGTGAAGGACTCGGGAGTATCACATCGGCAGACCAGTATTTCAGCCAGACAGTCGGGAAGTTGGATGTAAAGCCAAAACAACAGCAGGATAAGACGAACATGAATATCACCCAGTTTGCCATGCTGGCAAAGTAGTGACGATAGACACCGAAATCTCCTAATTGTCGCGCCCCTTCTCGTTGATGCGCCCCGGTGGAATCATGAGCGTCCATCGAGGTTTCCTGTTCAGATGTATGATCGAGAAGCTCTTCTTCTGTTCCATCGACGAGTTTTTCACTTTTCGCCCTTTTCTCCGTGACTTCAAGCGTCCCGGCAGGGCCCCGGGTCGTCACTACACCATCCTTAGTGATGGCTAAAACATTGTCGGCGAATTCCAGATACCGTTCGTCATGGGTGCACAGTATCACGGTAGCCTTCCTGCGGGTGAGAAGTCCCTGGGGTCCGAGAGTTCTGTGAAAGACCAAGCCCGATGTAGAGGCATCTAGGCCGCTTAGGATATCGTCAAAGAGATACAGGTCTGCCTCAAGGTAAAGGGCCCGAGCCAGAGCGAGGCGTTGCTTTTGACCACCACTTAGCGATACTCCACTGCCGCCAATGTTAGTGCGGTCACCCTGCGGCAGCTGCTTCAAGTCGGGTGCTAGAGAGGTAGCATGTAAAACCTCTTGGTAGCGACTGGCGTCGAACTGGGCATGACCAACAATATTGGCTCGTATAGTATCATTGAATAAGAACGGTGTCTGGTCACAGTATCCTATCCTCCTGAAGTTGGCACCGAGAGCGATGGTCCCTGACGAGAATGTAGTCTCGCCGAGGAGAGCTTTGAGAAGAGTTGATTTGCCTGATGCTACTGGGCCAACGATTATGGTGAGAGAGGATGAACGTATACTCACGTTGATGTCTCGCAGAATGTAGTCCTCAGCAATCCATCCAAACTTTCCCTCTGTGACTTTCAATGCTGGCACTTTCGGGGGATCGATGACCTTCTCGTGTGAAACGCAGGCGTTTTGAGGCCTTGTGCGAGGATCTACGCGACTCTCTTTGGTCATATAAGCGTCGATGCGGCCTAAGCACGCAATGGCCGACATCAGGCCAGGGATATTCTGAAACAAGCTAGAGAGAGGTCCAGCCAGCAGCATCATATAGGCCATGGACGGAAAGATGCGTGTGACCTCGAGAGACCGTGACGTGACCGCAAAGGCCATCAGAGGACCGATCGTCGTGGGTGTAAATGAGAGAGTAACAGCAATGACGAGCATCAGGCGCCACTTGCCTCCAATCTTGAGTTCGTGCTCTCGCAGATCTTGGATGATTTGCTTGACAGCGCCTACCATGCCTGAGATTCGTAGAGACTTCATGGCTGAGATGGTGGTGGCGGTAGCAGCGACACGTTCCTCGATTGCCTTCATCCAAGCAACCTGGCGACGGCCCGTGATTGAGGCCACTCCTGCTGAAGCCACGATGCAAAGAACTACAACCACGATTGGAGCTACGAAAGCCGCGCCAAGCTGTCGCTCTAAGAGCCAGGACGCCAGGGCCACTTCGACAGTGTTGGCCCAGTACTCATGAAGAGGCAGGATACCCATCTTGATGCGCTCAATATCGCTGTTCATCAACGTAAGCGCTGCCGAGTCAGCGGCTACGGCGGTGGGTAGCGAAATGGTCTTATCATACACGGCGGTAAAGAGAAGACCACGCACCATGCAGGTGAATCTCTCTTGCCAGTAGAAGTAAAGAGCGTTGGAGATGGCTATTCCGGTATAAATTATAACAGTGGCGCCGATCAGTCCGTAGCCGTGGTTTGGTTCACTCGGCGACTCCAAGTAGGCGAGGATTGTTTGCATCAGAAACGGCTGGCAAAAGGTGAAGCCGATGACGGCGAGTCGAGGAATCACGGGCAACAGCAGAGGTCCCATCAAAGTAGTAAACATACGCCGACTAAGCACCTGAGGCGGGGAGGTTGTATGCTCCTTGGGCCCCCGCTCATTCACCTTTGCCTGCAAGCTGGAGGCAGACATGGATTGATCGAGAGGATACAAGTCGCCTATAGAAAGGAGAGATCGGAAACCCGTGAGGAATAATCGATCTAGCCATGAATAGGTGGATAGGCTGAAGATACCGCTCGTCTCTTCAGGGCTATGGCCATCTTTCCAGTGCTGAGAACAGCCCTTGTGCTGTGCTTCAAGAACAAGAATAATGCCTTTAAGAACCGTCGTGGCAATTGCTATTCCAGTATGAGTGGTAGCATGATGACGAGAATGATCCCTCACTAAAAGCCATAGAGTACGTGTTCGTACGATGTCGAGCAGCAGAGTCAGCGAGAGGAAACAACCTAGTAACACTGAAGGTCTTGGCGCTCTCTTGTGCTCGGTAAATGATATCAGAAAGATAGCAATGGCTATGGCGAATCGCAGAATTTCGGAAGGGACTGATAGTGTCACAAGAGTAAATCTGTGCTGAGCGGTGAGAACTAGCTGAGACAGCTGTAGAGCAGCGAAGATGCCGACAACAGCCTGGAGTTTTGTGTGAGAACTGCTAAACATAGGACTAGTCTAGGATCAAATGGAGAACTTACAAGTTTTGTCCACAAGAAAACAGTGGCTTCAGCGATAACTGGCCTCCTAAAGAGCCACCAAACACGCCCAACAGATAGAATGAGGAAAAGGGACGCAGGCACAATCGAGAAGAAGATCTCTTCGAACTGTAGGGTGAAGTCGAAATTACCCCGGCACCCTTGGATTATCGGGCCAAAAGTATCGTCGTTGCGACACGCCATGATTCCGGAAGGCCTGATGAGATGGCACACATACATGTGTCTATGCCAGGTCGATGGCAAAGAGTGTGATGTACGTGGACGAGCCGAGCCGGTTAGGATCGGCGCTCAACGGGCCAGAGCTAGAATGACTATGCTCAACAGTCGAAAAAGAAGAGCTGCTCGACAACCTCCCGCTAGACTTGTTGAGGCATGTGTTAGGGAGGACGATCCTCTCCGGCACGATGCTACGCCGGGTTGAGATCAACGCACGACCTTCCTTTTGTGTTGTGATCAGGGCTGGAGCGTACCACCTTCCAAAAAATGCAGAGGTGGAAGCACACTTTGAATCCTTCAGCGGGTGTTGGAGCTGACGCCAAGTTATAAGCGCCCTATCATCCCGGTCACTAACGTTAGATTTGACTCACCAGCTCTTATCTGCATTTGCTGTACTCTGTACGGAGTACGGATAGTGAGACACTAAATGAGACTCGCGTAACTACTTATCTACTTTCCTTTTTAAGCTAACTAACTAGTTAGTTCGCCTAATGCCTAGATTCATCGCAATCAGATAGTTCCGGAGTGACTAGGATGCTCACTGGTTAACAAGTTAGTTAGTATGGAGGGAGCACTGCAGCAAGACTAGGATCTCAATCCATATTATAAGGTTTTGACGTCGTGATGTGTTTTAAGCATATCTCAAATTCAGTTTCTAATTCAGGACGTGGTATCCGGAATACTTTAGCCGATGTTTCTAAACAACAGATATTCTGATATCTAACTAAATGTCCAAGGCTAAGCCCACGCCACTGTTTACTCGAACAAGTCCGCTTTATAGCCCACACCAGCTTTGCGACCGCTCAGTGTTCCAGCCAAGATAATGCGAGACCCACCAGCAGAAGAAGAAAGGGAGCTAATCCCATGAACTCCCCCGGGTCCAAAATCCAGCAACGTTGGGGTTGCTAGGGTAGGGTCGGGGTGCAGACACGCAGTAGCCTTCCTCCAGTCAACGCCTCTACACACCACCAGCTCCACCAGCTTGTGCAGCACGTTCGTATTGCCACCCTGCCCCAAATCCTGACCATCCTCAGTGCTGAAGACCGGGATCGTCATGGCGCTCGAGTACAGACAGACATCCTTGAGGTCATTCTGGATCATCTCGACCGCCTGATCGAGCCAATGGGTGTGGAACGGTACACTGACATCGAGAAAGCTGCTTCCGACAGTATCAGCCTTGTCAGCGCTGCTCTGCTGGATGAGAAGCTGCTTCGCCTTGCGGATCTGTAGATTCAGGCCATACAGATACTTAGGTGGACCAGATATAACAAAATGTCGCGGCCCGTTTGCGATTGAGATGGCCAAGTAGCGGCCGCCATGCTTTAGATACCGTCTCGTAGCATCGATACATGTTTGCAGAACCTCCCTCGGAAGTCCTCGAACACTGAGCATCGGAGACGGTGTGCGTTCGCCGTGGTCAACTGCATCCTGTACCATGGCTTCTGAAACCACCGTATTGGATTGTAGAGCGTCCCAGGTCTGTTGGGTGCGGACACCGATCCAAAAGAGTGTTGTCATAGCGACGCGGGTGGCCTCTCGCCATGAAGACCAGTCATGCGCGGTGGCAGTTGCAGCAGCCGTGATGATGCCCTGTGAATGTCCTGTTGTTCCTGCCAGGCGGCTGCAGAACTGACCCGGCGTGAGACCGAGGGTCCTGCAAGCGACCTCGTAGTGTACTAGGTGAACGAGTCCGATCAAATGAGCTCTGACGGGTGCGGAGGCTAGATAAGTCGAGTCCGGGACCTGGGCGGGATTGTTCAGCCATGCGAGAATATCGAGGCCTTGAGGGAAAAGCTGGCTCGCAGTGTCGTCCCTTTTTGAGAGATCAGTGATCAGCGCAGTTGAATCACAAATTAGGTCTCTCGTCAAAGAAGGATACGTTGTGAGGAGTTCCCGCAGTTCTTCAACGCAGTTGCTCCTTAAACCTTGGCCACCAAAGACGGTGTATATCTTTGTCGGGCCGGCCTCAGCACTGCGCGTCATGCCAAACAAACCATTCTTCTGCGGACAAGGGCTAATGTTGGCCGCGTGTAAAGCTTGATAGTACGAGCGTAATAATTTCGATTTTTGGGGGCTTGGAATAGGAAAAGAGGAAACAATAACATGAATGTTGCGCGTAGCCAATACGTTTTGCTCCATGTAGTCGATCAAGAGTCTCAGTAGCTCGCGGTGAGTGTCGATATTTTCGTGGCCACATTGTGAGATTGTCTCTGCAACCTGGCCTGCATATTCCAGTACAAGTTCGAGCAAAGATGGTATATCCTCATCTTCGGCATGATGATCCGAGGTGGGCGAGTCTGGAGGGCTGGGTTCAACATATGTTGCACATGCTTTGATATCGTGAAGTTTGCTAGAGGGTCGAAACAAAGTATCTTGCTTGCCGGTCGCGTGAGTTATAAGTGCTGACAGCTGCGTAGCATTGAGCTTAGCCGTAGGTATAGTAAACCTAGGCCGAGTCGGCTTATCGTTGCAAGCCGTCATTGCCAGTTAAGCTTCGATCGAGCTGAGTGTTGGTTCCAGAGTGTTGGGTCCGGATCGCCGGTTCCTGACTGTCGGTAGCTGACCGCGAGATCTGATAGTTAGTGTACGCAGTCTTACACGTTGTCTAGCTTTATGTATGGTTGATAAGAACATGTGTATGACAATGATGGCGCATTGCCCCTCGACCCGACTCTTACACACTTGATGCGAATGAACCAATTGATAGCAAGGTAGACCATTCGACTGAATCATCTGAATCCATCCAAATCTTTGCCTAATTGCATCGCAGTGCACACCCCTCAGCGCACACGCCTGGCACACGGAGTATACTGCCGTATTGAGCGTCTTCGCGGCTAATCGACCAAATCAGTTGACTAGGTCTTACAGGCGCGAGGTCCAGAACCTTGTATGGATGCAAGGTCTTTGCTCAACCACTGTGACCTGCCTTATTTGTCTGTACCTTCTAGTGGCGAGATCGAAGCTTTGCTGTCTTTGACTTGTTATCAGGTCACCTGCAGTGAGCAAGGTTCGCGATCCCTTGGGAGGCTTCCTAGTTAGCGCTTTTGCGGACTGGGTCCAACACGAGGCGCCGTTACACGCCAAGAGCATTGTCACCGCTACTGCTGTGCTTTGACCTGTCACGCAGAGTGGCGTTGTATGATTCTGATGAGTAACTCGAAGAGTTGGGAGTTCGTGTGCGGCTTACTTGGCGTGAGGATTGGACCAGGTTCCCTGGCAGCTTGGTAAGGGGAGAAAGAAGATCTCAAAGAGGATAGAACGTTTTTCTTCCCTGGAATTACCGTCGTTTATAATATTTTTCGCTAAAAGGTAGTCCTCAGAGTGACATTGCCATTTGTCACTTATAGGCCATTACTGCTAGGACCAGTACTCAGGAAAGCATACGACGACAAGCAACACATCTCACTCCACCTTCTTTGCAGCAGCCCAGGCAGCTGTAGATACAATGGCACGAGACGTAGCTGTCGACACCAGCGAAATTCTGGCAACAGATGCCCGACAGACTGATGACGATGCATCACGGAACATAGCAACGTCGCTATTAGACCCATCACAACCCAATGGAAATGGGTTGGCAGAAAAGCAACGCTACCAACCTGTTGGAGGCTTTCTGAATCTCGCCCAGCTGTGGGCACATGTTCTTCAAATCAAAGAAGATACCATTGAGGAAAACGACAACTTTTTCCAGCTTGGTGGCGACTCGGTTGCTGCCACACGACTCGTAAATGCGGCGTTGGAGGCTGGCTGCACGCTGCATGTTGAGCAGGTCTTTCTGTATCCCATATTGGATCAGATGGCACAGCTGCCATATGTCCCTGTTCACAGGGCATCCGACGCAGATGCCGCACCATTCTCGCTTATCGCCAGCAAAGTCGAAATCGAGAAATGCATCTCGCAAGTGGCCAGCATGTGTGGCGTTGAGAGCGAATGTATCAAGGACATCTACCCCTGTACTCCCTTACAGGAGGGTTTGCTCGCCTTGTCGGCCAAAGGCCAGGACGACTATATTTTGCGAAACATCATGAACTTGGCGGCAACGGTCGATACTGAGCGCTTTCAAAAGGCCTGGGAGCAAACTTGTAGAGCCATCCCAATCCTACGAACACGTATCGTCGAGCATGATACCCTTGGGTTTCTGCAGGTAGTTTTGAACGAAAACATTTTGTGGGTTCATGAACACGATTTCGACAAGTACATCGAAGACGACAAAGCCAAGGGCATGGGCCTGGCACGACCATTGGCGAGATACGCGTTGATACATGAACAAGAGCAGAGTGCCTTGTCGTTCGTGTGGACTGTTCACCACGCATTGTATGATCGGGTTGCTCTCCCACGGATACAAGAGGTTTTCCGCCAGTTCTACTATGGGAACACAGTCAACAAACTTCCCTCGTTCAGAAGCTATGTAAGCCATCTCATGAACAAGAGCCAGGTATCATCACTGGCGTTCTGGGAATGGGCAACGCTTGAATTCGACTCTGAGACATTCCCGACGCTGCCCGCTGGAATATCTGAAGGCAAACCAGACATCTCAGTGCAGAGACAAATCGCAGTCCCTAAATCGAAATCTAAAGATAATTCATCAACTAGCACTGTTACCGCAGCGATGTTGATTCGTGCGGCATGGGCGCTCGTCGTTCATCACAACACGGGGGCAGACGATGTCGTCTTCGGTGCTACTCTATCCGGCCGCAACGCTCCCATTCCGGGGATGAACGATATCATGGGCCCTACGATAGCCACTGTTCCCGTACGAATTAGGGTTCCTCTGGGCGCAGCGGGAATCTCGGTAACAGTTGCCGAGTTCCTCGAGGGCGTGCAAGAGCAAGCGGCTGATATGATGCCCTTTGAACACGCCGGATTACAACATATTGCTCGGATCAACAGCGAGGCGCAACAAGCCTGCAACTTCCAGACAGTCCTAACTGTACAAAATGCCAACGACGATGTAGTATCAGACGACTCCACGACCATTGGAGTCTGGCAGAAGACGCCACAGATCTTGGAGACTGCAACGTACCCGCTCGCCATCGTCTGCACGCTTAGCCAAGGCCATGTAGAGGTTGTTGCAAGCGTAGACTCCAGAGTGCTAGATGTGTGGAGGGCGGAGAAAATGCTGGCTCAGCTAGATCACACTGTAGGCCTGTTGGCCAGCTCATCGCCGGACACGAAGCTAGATGCTCTGGATCATCTTATGCCGGCTGATCTAGAAACGATTTGGAAGTGGAACAAGAATGTGCCACCTGCCATCCAGGAAACACTTCATGATGCGGTCACGAAAAAGAGCAGAGAGTTGCCCCACGCCGTAGCTATTGACGCATGGGATGGCATGCTAACGTATTCTGAGCTCGAAAGAATCACGACACGTCTTGCTCACTATCTTATCGCCAATGGTGTCTGCGATGGAACCATGGTACCACTGTTCTTTGAGAAGTCCAAGTGGGCAATTATCGCTACAATGGCTGTGCTCAAGGCTGGCGGTATCTTTGTGCCGTTGGATCCCTCACATGCAAGAGATCGCAGAGAAGGAATCATTGAGCAGACTGGGGCGAGAATCGTCCTGACATCTGTAAAGCACTATGGTATGTCCTTACCTGCAGGTACACATGCTATATCAATCAGCCAGGAATGCTTGGACGATCTGGATGAACTTGAGCTTGGTGCAGCCGTGTTACCACTGGTCAGCCCCCAAAGCATCGCTTATGCCATCTTCACGTCTGGGAGTTCAGGCACACCTAAAGGCGTACTTGTTCCGCACCAGGCTATAGTCACAAGCTCAACCTACCATGGCGCACTCATGGGTCTTGATCAGACCTCTCGGGTCCTACAGTTCTCTGCCTACATGTTTGATGCCTCCATCGGAGACATCTTTACAACGCTCCTCTCCGGCGGTATTGTCTGCACGGCAGCAGACGCTAGTCTGCGGAATGACTTGACAGGAAGTATACGCAGAATGCAAGTCGATACACTATTGGTTACCCCATCTGTTGCCAGGCTCATACAGCCAGACGAGGTGCCTTGTGTGACGAAGATAATGCTTGCTGGCGAGACGCCGCTGCAAGAAGACTATGAGCGGTGGAAGCATATCACCATGTTTCAAGGCTATGGCCCTACCGAGTGTGCTGTGCTCAGCACATTCGGTCATGTCGACGAAACCCAGAGTTTGTATAATCAAACCCGCGACATTGGCAGAGCGACAGGGTCGGTCAGCTGGATCGTTGACCCTGAAAACCACGACAAACTGCTCCCCATTGGCGCCGTGGGGGAATTACTCGTCGAAGGCCCAATTGTTGCTCAAGGATATCTCAACGACCCGACTAAGACTGCGAATGCATTCATCGAGAACCCAGAGTGGTTGCTCAAGGGAGACACAGGTTTCTCAGGCCGCCAAGGTAGGTTGTACAAAACTGGCGATCTGGTGAGGTACGCTGCGAATGGCAGATTGCTCTATGTCAACCGCAAGGATACGCAAGTCAAGGTCCGTGGTCAACGCCTGGAGCTCGAAGGTGTGGAGCATCACACGCTACAATGTCTCAATCCGAAAGCACAGCATGTCGTGGCTGAGGTCTTGCAGACAAAGGGCGAGGGAGCGAATTCAGTGCTGGCAGCGTTTGTGGTCTTTACCCCTAAAGAGGAACCAGGAATTATGGCCAATGGGGCAAAACAAGTGTTCACAGGGCTGGGAATAACGTCTTTCATACCGTCTGGACATATCGAGGACCAGTTGGCCAGACAGCTTCCCAGTTACATGATCCCTACTATGTGGTTTGCCATAGACCACTTGCCTCTCAATGCGTCCGGTAAGACAGACCGGAAAAGGCTCAGAGCTGTCGGATCCGCATACTCCAAGTCAGATGGAACTATCGGAAGAAAGACCAGAAAACGCCCACCACAGACAGAAGGCGAAAAGAAGTTGATCAGGCTCTGTGCGCAGGTCCTTGGTCTCGAGGAGGCCGATATAGGTGTCGACAATAACTTCTTCCGATTGGGTGGCGATTCAATTATGGCAATGAAGTTGGTGGGTGCCGCAAACAAGGCCGGGCTGGTCATCACTGTTGCACTCATCTTCCAGCATCCGAGATTGGTAGATCTCGCTATGTTCTTGATAGTCAGAGAAGTCGACAATGTCGACGATGTTCTAGATCACGTCGCTCCCTTCTCTCTCTTGCCCGATATTACAGACCCCTCTGCTCTCAGAGAGCAAGTAGGTAGTATATGCGGCGTCGATGCAACGGCCATTCTAGACGCTTACCCTTGTACTCCACTGCAAGAGGGCTTGCTGGCACTCAGCTCCGTACAGACGGGCGACTACGTTTTGCAGAGTGTATTGGAGTTGTCCCCATCTGTCGATGAGCTTCAACTCCGCACAGCTTGGGAGAAGACTGTGCAAGATCTACCAATTCTACGATCGCGGATTGTGCAGCATTTAACGCTAGGGTTGATCCAAGTTGTCGTTGACGAAAGGGTCAAATGGCAGGTTGGAGATGACCTGGAAATACACCTCAAACAAGACAAGTTGTTGCCAATGAGCCTTGGAGAACCACTGGGTCGGTACGGAATCGTTGCTGATAAAAAGACGAGAAAAAGATACCTTACGGTGACGATACACCACGCGCTGTATGATGGCGAGTCCTGGCAGATGGTCCAAGAGCGCTTCTTCAAGATATACCACCATCGAGCTACCCCAGAGCAGTACGCAAACTTCAACGGAGTCGTGAAGACTATTATGGATATCGACAGTTCAGACACCCAACGCTTCTGGCAGAACTACTTCTCCGGGCTTAGCGGGACAGCATTCCCGGCTATGCCGTCGGGCCAGAGGGATATCAACGCCGATACAACCATCCATAGTGGCCCCTTTCAGGTACCAAACGCAGCCGAAGGCAGGCCGGATGTTACAATTGCATCTATTGTACGAGCCGCATGGGCGTTCGTCGTCCATCAGTATACCGGAACTGACGATGTCGTCTTTGGCGCTCTACTCTCTGGCCGTAATCTGGCTGTCTCCAACATTGACAGGATCGTCGGCCCCACGATAGCTACGGTCCCTGTGCGCGTGCGGGTTCCTAAAAGCTCTAGCTCCTCGACGGTTTCAACATTTCTCCAGGACGTCCAAGATGTAGCAACTGCCATGATCCCGTTCGAGCAGACAGGCTTACACCATATTGCAAAACTCGGTGTGGAAGCACAACAGGCCTGTAATTTCCAAACACTGCTCGTCGTGAACGCTGCAAGGCCAAATACAGGCAGCGAAAGGGATGATGAAGATGACCTTGGCAAGTGGCTCCAAATGTTCAAGACCCAGGAGTTTACTTCGTATGCCGTCACTATCAACTGCGAGCTGTCATCGTCAGGCACTATTCAACTAGAGTGCTCTTTTGATCAGAGAGTCGTAGACAAGTGGAGGATGCAAAAGATGCTCGACCAGACCAGCTTCATGATTCAACAGCTGATAGAGGCAGTCGGGGATCGAAGGTTGGCTTCTTTGGATAGTCTCGTTCCGTCTGATCAGGAACAAATCTGGCAATGGAACGAGGTGGTTCCGCCTAGAATGGACGAGTGCGTTCACGAAATCATCCAACGACAGATGGACTTGCACCCTCAAGCCCCCGCAGTACACTCTTGGGACGGTGACTTAACGTACCGTGAGCTAGACATCGTTTCGAAACGCCTTGCTCATCGCCTGATACATCATAGCGTCCGTGAGGGCAGTCTTGTGCTTCTTTGCTTCGAAAAGTCGATGTGGACCGTTGTTTCTAAGCTGGCAGTACTCCGAGCCGGCGGAGCGTTTGTGTTGGTCGAACCATCACTGCCCCAGCATCGAATACTCAGCATTGTTCGTCAGACAGGCTCAACACTAGCTCTTACTTCTTCCAGCGCAGAATCTGTCATCTCTCAGTCAGTTACAGAGACCATGGTGATAGATAACAGACTGCTAGCCCCTGGCTCAGATGTGCCGTCAGGAGTCCTACCCCGGGTCTCCCCTTCGTCGCTTATGTACATTCCTTTCACGTCGGGGACGAGTGGTGATCCCAAGGGGAGCATCATCCCACATAGTGCGTTTGCATCGGCTCTTCGCTACCAAGCTCATCGAGTCACTTGTGATAATGCTCGGGTGTTCGACTTTGCTGCCTACTCCTTCGATGGGTGCGTACAGAACAGCTTGACGACACTGGCGGTTGGCGGCTGCATCTGCACACCGTCTGAGTCCGATCGAAGGGACAACCTGACCGGTATCATCGCGGCGATGGAAGTCAACTGTCTGCTTCTTACTCCGTCCGTCGCTCGTCTAGTAGACTTTGATAGATTGCCACTGTTGAAGATTCTCAATCTTGGAGGCGAGGCGATTCGAGCCACAGATATCGCCCGAGTTCCCAAACGCATCCGTATCGTCAACAACTACGGTCCATCCGAGTGTACACCAACGAGTCTCATGAATGACAATCAGAACTTGAGAGACCAAATCAACCGTCCCGGAACTGGCGTGGGTGCTTGCACATGGGTAGTTGATCCCGAAAACCACGACCGACTTGTGCCTATTGGTGCGGTAGGCGAACTTCTTATCGAGGGCCCTATAGTTAGCAGAGGGTACATAGGAAACCCCGAAAAGACGGCAGCATCTTTCATCGATGCCCCTATTTGGCTTGAAACAGGAGCCACCCAAGCTGTTCCCGGCCGAAGTGGGAAGCTTTATAAGACGGGCGACTTGGTTCAGTATAATGAGAATGGTGTACTGAGCTACCTTGGCCGCAATGACTCGCAGATCAAGCTCCGAGGACAAAGAATCGAGCTTGGCGAGGTTGAGCACCATGTTCTTGCCTGTATCCCCAGCGCAAAGGAAGTTGTTGCCGAGGTGGTCTACCCAGTCAATGATGACTCTACGGCTACGCTTGCAGCATTTGTTGTTCTGCACAGTGAGAGCGACATCAAACACTCACTGGATATCCAGTTTCAGAATCAGACAGGTCCTCGCCCCTTTGTGGTCCCCAAATCTGTGGAAGACCAGCTCGTTGAACGAGTACCTAGCTACATGGTGCCGACAATCTGGGTTGCCATGGTTGAGTGGCCGCTCACTGAGAACAGCAAGGTCGACCGCAAAGCATTGCAGAAGCTAGGATCCTCTTTTTCAAGGTCTCAACTGGCGCAGTTGAATCAGAGTGTGGAAGACCAGAAACGGGCTCCCACGAGCGAAGCCGAACTTGTGCTCTCACAGTTGTTCTCGCGCGTGCTTAACCTTGATACTGATGCCGTCTCAGTTGGTATCGATGATAGTTTCCTTCGCATCGGTGGAGATTCCATCTCGGCCATGCAGATCTCGGCCGAAGCCAGGGCTCGGGGCCTTAACATCTCAACTGCTGCTATCCTTCGCTACAAGACCATCGCCGCTATCTTGGAAGCCTGCTCATCCTCGCAAACTTCGGAAGGCAAAGGAAATGTTGAAACTCGCTTGATCGCAGGCGAGCCTGTCACTGGAGAGCCATTCTCTCTGAGTCCCATCCAAGAGTTGTTCTTCCGGTACCAGCCAGACCCGACAGTCATATTCGATCAATGCTTCCTACTTGGTTTACGGCAGCGAACCACCCCCGAAGCATTGGAAAATGCATTACATATCTTGATCTCTACGCATTCTACTTTGCGTACTAAGTTCCAGAAGAACGGTGACAAGTGGGAGCAGCGCATCGAACATAGTGCCGACGAAGCTTTTCAGGTTTATTACAATGAAGATACCCTGCAGGACCTGAGCGACATTGCCCCAACGATATTGGAGTGCCGCAACAGCCTCGACATTGTCAAAGGTCCCCTGGTAGCGGCTACACTCTTCGATGTGCTCGGAGAACAGAGACTGTTCATGTCGATCCATCATCTTGTTGTAGACCTGGTGTCCTGGAGAGTACTCTTCAGCGATCTAGAGAATCTCTTGAGCACAGACACGCCCCCAGATGTACCTCCCTTGTCTTTTGCCAACTATTGTGAACTCCAGAAGCAATACGCAGCTGCACATCTTAACCCCCTTGAACAACTCCCTTTCACTGTCCAGCCAGCCCTGTATGAGTACTGGGGCGTTGATGTTTCTGGTGATAGTTCCGCCCTACGCTCGACGGCGACGATAAGCACAACATTTCGCGTTCATGAGTCGCACACGAAGGTCCTTCTCGGAGACGGCAACAATGCATTCGGCACTCGTGCACCAGAACTCATGTTGGCCGCATTGTTCTACTCATTCAGCCGCACCTTCGCTGACCGGCCTCCACCGACTGTATATAATGAGTCTCATGGACGTGAGGTTTGGGACGACTCTTTGGACCTGTCGAGAACGGTCGGATGGTTTACAACATTCTGCCCGGTCCAAGTCGCGTGTGAGAAAGGCACTGAGATCCTCGACCTAGTCCGTCAAGTCAAAGACTGCAGTCGTAGTATACCTCAAAACGGCTGGCAATACTTCGCATCAAGATTTACAGACGAGAGGACCACAGACGAGTTCATCTCGCAGTTCCCTGTTGAAGTCATGTTCAACTACTCTGGACGCTATCAACAGTTGGAACGGAAGGACGCATTCTTCGAAAGCCTATCGATGCCAACAGAGACGTTCGGTCCAGTTATAAGTGCCGATTTTAAGAGACAGGCTGTTTTGGACGTGCTTGTGTCTGTAGATCAGGGTTGTCTGGCCGTGACTCTACTCTACGACCAAGATATCAAGCAGAGCGAAAGGATGTCAGTTTGGGCGAGCGAGTTCCAGACTGCTCTTCAGAATCTTGCGAATGACTTGCGCGGTCGACAAGCAGAATGGACTTTGTCAGACTTTCCAAGGGTCTTTGGTTCTTATGGTGACATTGCAGTATTCAGGGATGAAACCCTGCAACGTATTGACACAGGCTTACAACTTGAACATGTCGAGGACATCTTCCCCTGCACGCCCATGCAAGAAGGAATCCTGATCGGCCAGGCCAAGGACTCTGCCATGTATCGAACAAAGCTCGACCTCGAGCTACGTCTGCCAGATAGCAACAAATCCATCGACGTGGCGCGACTGCAATGGGCCTGGCAACAGGTCCTCCAGCGCCACGCCCTCTTACGCGCAGTCTTAGTCGACGACTTTCCTGGTACCAGCCGCTTGATGCACGTCGTTTTAAAATCCCCGACCGTTTCGATTACCATCAAGACAGACTCGGACAAATCTGCACTATCAGAGGCACTAGACAGCAAAGATAATGGTTATCAAGCGCTTGGGCTTCAACATCACCTGTCCCTCTACCAGTTGTCCAATGGCGAAGTCCATCTGGTGCTTGAGCTCAACCACGCTATTGTTGACGGTCACTCAACGAGTATGCTGATGCAGGAGCTGAGGGGTTTCTATAATGGCGATCAAAGGCCTCCTCCAGCACAGACATACCGCGAGCTCGTCTCATTCATCGACAATAAGTCGCATCAAGAAGGGGTTGATTACTGGACCAACTTTCTCGCCGACGTCGAACAGTGCCATTTCCCGGAACTCAGCTACAAACAAGTCGCGCATCCAGCCTCCCGCGAGTTCATTACGGTACCAGATATCGATACTGAGCGTATACGAGCGTTCTGCGCAGAGTGGGAGTTGACGCCTGCAATTCTCATCCAGGTCGCATGGGCCACGGTGCTCAAGTCATACACAGGGATCCAACGACCTTCTTTTGGTGTCGTTTGCTCAGGCCGGGATCATCCTATAGACCGCGTAGACAGCATATTTGGTCCTTTGATTGGCATGATCACCGCTTGCATCTTCCTTGGCACTGACGAGCCCGTATTCGACGTGTTGATGACTGCGCAGCTGGATTATCTCAAGGCACTGCCGCATCAGACGACTCCACTTGCAGCTGTGCATAGTGCCTTGGGGCTTGGATCATCGGCGCTTTTTAACAGTATTCTATCATTCCAGAAGGGCGAGAGTGATGCTGCTCCGGATACTGATAAGGGCTTGTCGATGAGGGTTGTGGATGGGATCGATCCTAATGATGTAAGTGCTACTATCTCCCCGTTTTGCTGAGTCAACTATAATGGTTAAGACAATATTGACAATGGAATATAGTATGCTGTCTCTGTCAGAGTTGTCGACACTCCCACAGAGGTGAAGATCTTGATCGACCACTCCGATGCACTCGGTGAATTTGAGACGTTTCAGCTGGGTAGATGCTTCAGCGCTGCCCTAGGCACCATCATGGACAATGTTCAAGGCTGTGTCACACATTTGAACTTGCTGGATGACCTGAGTCTCGCAAAGCTGTGGACATGGAACCAAGACGTGCCATCGCCTATCGAGGCATGTATACATGACTTGATCGAGCAGCAGGCTATAGCAACCCCTGATGGCAGTGCGATCGAGTCTTGGGACGGAAAGATAACGTACTCAGAGCTGAGTCGACATGCACATACCCTTGCAATTTACTTGGCTTCATTAGGCGTCGGACCTGGCACCATGGTACCTGTATGTTTCGATAAGTCGCTCTGGGTCGTTGTCGCTATGCTCGCTATCCTCAAAACAGGCGCTGCCTTTGTACCAATTGACTTTACACAGGCACCAGAACGTCGGGAAATGCTTTTGAAGGAGATCGATGCACGTATCATATTGACCTCAGAAGAGCTTGTGAGCATATCCTATGGTCAAGGTCGTTCCGCATTGGCAATCACATCAACCCTCATCCAGGGTCTTGAGTCAGACCAGCAAGATACGAGACTCACCACAGCAGAAGCAGACCCTTCATGGGCTATGTATTGTCTCTTCACGTCTGGCTCAACTGGCGTTCCCAAGGGCGTTGTTCTCCAGCACCGCGCAGTCAGCACAAGTTGCACGCATCACGGTAACCGCATCGGCTTCAGCCGAAGCACACGGTCATTGCAATTCTCTGCATACACCTTTGATGCTAGTATCTTGGACATATTTACTACCTTGTTATTTGGTGGCTGCATATGCATCCCTTCACCGACACAACGACTGGATCATGTCGCCAGATCCATCCACGTCATGAACGTCAACACACTATTCTTAACTCCGACTGTCGCGCGACTCGTTGACCCAGACGAGGTGCCATCTTTGCGCACAATCATCCTCGGGGGTGAGAGAAGTTCCTCCGGGGACTTTGCGAGGTGGCACCATCTCGACAAGGTCATGAATGGTTATGGCCCTACCGAATGCGCCGTCTTTTGTGCCATGAATGACGAAGGCACAGATGCAGCTTACCAGAGCTGTATTGGTCGAGCTGTGGGAACTACGAGCTGGCTCGTTGATCCGCAAGATGAGACTAAGCTTGTGCCGATCGGCGCCATCGGTGAGCTTGTCGTCGAGGGTGCTCAGCTGGCACGGGGCTATATGAATGACGAGGTTCGCACGGCGAGTTCTTTCATCAGTGATCCGCCCTGGCTACTTCGCGGTTCTAGTGGCGGCGATGGTGTCACTACAACGATCCCTGGACGTCACGGAAGGATGTACAAGACGGGCGACCTGGTGAGATATGTTGGGGACGATGGCACCATGGCTTTTATTGGAAGAAGAGACGCTCAAGTGAAGCTACATGGTCAGCGTATGGAACTGGCCGAGACTGAGCATCATATCATGGCGTGTGTTCCCGGGGTGCTTCAAGTTGCAGCCCAAGTCGCAAGACTCGGCGGCGAAGGAGCGAATGTAGCTCTCGTTGGAATGCTTGTGCTCAATGATACAGAGAAGGATATTGCTGTTCCTGCTGCTCACATGGATAGCAATGTATTGTCGATGAGGAGAACCGCTCGGGTTCATCAACTATCTACATTGGTCGAAGACGAACTGGCAAAGAAGCTGCCCAGTTACATGATTCCAACAGTCTGGTTTACCATGGAACAGTTACCTGTCGGGAGCTCTGGTAAGGTGGATCGCAAAAGGCTCGAGCAGATTGTCTCTTCCTTTACTGTTTCTGAGCTCGCAGCCCTGAAACGAGTCGGATCAGGCAGAACAGTGTCGACTGAGGCAGAGATACAGATGCAGCAACTCTGGGCGCGTGTGTTGCGGCTGGACGAGTCCAGCATCGGCCCTGACGATAGCTTCTTCCGTCTAGGAGGAGATTCTGTCGCTGCAATGCAGCTAGTCAGCGAAGCCAGAAAAGTCGGCATAACTCTCTCTGTTGCGCAGGTCTTCCAGCAGCCGAAGCTTGGACTATTAGCGGCGCAACTGAGTATGGGTACCCGGACTGTTTTGGATCCAACTGATACCCGCCCCTTCTCTCTACTGGACGACGGGGTTGGCATTGAGGACTGCAAGAACAGGGCAGCTCAACTCTGCAGTGTGGATGTGTCAGACGTTCAAGATATCTATCCTTGTACTCCATTGCAGGCAGGTTTGATCGCTCTCACATCTAAGCAGACTGGAAGCTATATCCTTCAGACTGTGTTAGATCTCCATGCGGATATCGATCTGCAACGCTTCAAGGATGCATGGCAGCAGACTGTGCAATACAGCTCGATACTACGCACCAGAGTCGTTCAGTGTGACGGCGTTGGTCTGGTCCAAGTAGTTATGGAAGACAAGCCCATCGAATGGCAAACCTCAAACAATCTCGAGGTCCATCTTCAGCAGGATAAGGTTGCTTCGATGGGCTTGGGAGAGCCACTCACTCGATTTACACTTATTCACGATAACGCCTCTACCATCTTCAGCTGGTCTGTCCATCATGCTCTCTATGATGGAGACTCGATGCCACTCGTTCTGTCGCTTGTCAGACAATTCTACCAAGGTGCAAGGCCACAACGACAGCCAAGCTTTAGCCTCTTCGTCAAGTATACCTTAGACCAGCAGAACAAAAAGGACGCCTATGCTTTCTGGGCGACGACCTTTGACCGAGTCGAGCCTGAAGCATTCCCTTCGTTGCCAAACCCAACTCATACTGTGGCAGCTGATTTAACGCTTGAAAGGTCTTGCTCTTCTGCCGCCCCAAGCAAGTTGGATACCACCATGTCCACCATCATCAGAGCTGCCTGGGCTTTAACAGCTCATCGCTTCACAGGAACAGAGCATGTTGTTTTTGGAACTACTTTATCCGGCCGTAACGCGCCTGTGGTAGATATTGAAAGAATGGTCGGCCCAACTATCGCCACGGTCCCCATCATGGCCCACGTCTCTGCAAAGTCCACGGTTTCGGGCTTCCTAGGTCAGCTGCAAGACCATGCCACCGCCATGATCCCATACGAACAGGCTGGTCTGCAGAACATCGCCAAGATCAGTGTCAACACACGTGCTGCTTGTGAGTTTCAGACCTTGCTGGTTGTCCAACCGCCCACGACGAGCTCACTTGAAACCGAACTCGGTACGTGGCGCGAGATGCCCCAGACAAGAGAGTTCACAACCTACGCCGTCACGTTGGTCTGCCAGCTCTCAAAAGATGGTCATGTTAGTATCAGCTGCAGCTTCGACTCGAATGTCATTTCTGCGTCTCGTGTAGGCCGACTACTCGACTATCTCACATATACCATCCAGCTATTGAGCACAGCGTATCCAGATCAGCCCCTTTCACAACTTCTGAGCCCTGATGCTGTGGATATGCAACAGCTGTGGTCATGGAATAGTCACGTCCCGGAGTCTATCAATACCTGCGTGGATGAGTTGATTTCGACTCAAGCACGCCTACATCCTGATGCGCAGGCAGTTTCGGCCCACGATGGAAACTTTACCTTTGGGCAGCTCGAGAGCCTCGCGATTCAGTTAGCGTACCGACTCGCGTCTTCTGGTGTGGCACGCGAGTCACTAGTACCACTGTACTTTGAGAAATCGTGCTGGACGGTTGTTGCAATGCTTGCGGTTCTCAAAGCCGGTGGTGCTTTCGTGCCCCTTGATCCAACCCAGCCATCTGATCGTATAACGGCTGTCCTGAAGCAAGTCGATGCCCGAGTCATCTTGACGTCGGGGAATCTCTCTCTAACAGACTTTGGGTCTCATATCAGAGTTGTTCCAGTTAGCCTGAGCTCATTTGAAGACCTCACTGAGATACCCGTCGAGTTACCCGCAGCGGATCCTGGTTCTGCTGCGTACGTGATCTTCACTTCTGGGAGCTCTGGTACCCCCAAGGGAGTCCTTCTCGAGCACAGAGCCGTCAGCAGCGGATGTTGCTACCACGGTGCCAAGGTCGATCTCAACCACAACTCTAGGGTACTACAATTTGCTTCATACACCTTCGATGCCTCTATCTTTGAGATCATCACCACCCTTATCTTTGGCGGCTGTGTATGTGTTCCCTCAGAGACACAGCGCTCCGACAGCCTGGCTCAAGCCATGGAGTCTATGGCTGTCAATACGACGCTTCTCACGCCGTCAGTGGCGAGATACATCGAGCCAAGCCAAGTACCATCGTTGCGGACCATTCTATTCGGAGGCGAGGCATCGACGGTAGAAGATTACTCTAGATGGACACCAACCACTAGGGTTTTTAACTTGTATGGCCCTACCGAAGCTGCAGTTATCTGCAATACTGTAGAGGTCACTTCAGATATTGCCCAGCCTCGAAATATTGGTACTGCAACTGGATCAATAAGCTGGATTGTCGACCCGCAAAACCATGAAAGACTGCTTCCTATCGGAGCAACGGGCGAACTTGTTGTCGAGGGGCCTATTCTAGCACGTGGCTATGTTGGCGACGATGATAAGACTGAAGCCGCCTTCATCAACACCCCTGCCTGGCTAGCACAGGGATCGGGTTCTGTGTCTGGTCGTCAAGGGCGGCTATATAGAACGGGCGACCTTGTCCACTACGCTGATGACGGCAGCATCATTTATGTTGGCCGTCGGGATGCTCAAATCAAAATCCGTGGTATGCGCGTTGAGCTAGCTGAAATCGAACATCACTCTATGGCCTGCGTGCCTGGGGCAGAGGAGCTTGTTGTTGAAGTCGTTAGACCAGGGGGTGAAGGAGCTGCAAGCATGATCGCGCTCTTTGCTGTCCCGGACAAGAATAGCTCCAGCTCTCTTCGCTCTGACTTCTTCAGCGGTGGCACCAAGTTTGGGAGTGGTACCTCAACATATCGCGTCCAGCCTCTCCCTACAGCACTGGGACACCTCATGAGTCAAAGACTGCCTATCCACATGATACCAGTGCTTCTGTTCGTGCTGGATCGGGTTCCGCTGAGCATGGCAGGCAAGACAGACAGAAAGAAACTTGTCGAGCTTGGCTCCTCTCTGTCCACAATTCAGCTGGCTTCCCTTCAGAGCACGAACATGGCAAAGAAGCGAGGCCCGTCCACAGAGGGCGAAACTACACTCCACGAGATCTGGGCGCGAACCCTCAATATCGAAGCTTCCGCTATCGGTGTTGATGATAGCTTCATTCGACTTGGGGGCGATTCTATCACTGCCATGCAGGTCTCTTCATCGGCTAGAGCTCGGGATTTAGATATTACTACATCGGATATTCTACAGCACAAGACTATCAGCGCCATCATACAAGCTTGGAGCTCGCGGACTCGAGCCAATGATGAAAAATCGTCCCAGCTCGAACATTCACTTCAACTTGCTAGAGAGGCAGTTGACAGACGAGAGATCTTCCCTCTTAGCCCGATACAGCAGCTCTTCTTCCTACACCAGCAGGATCCAACTGTACCCTTTGATCAGTGCATTCTGCTTCAACCACGGGACAAGATCGAACTGACACACTTGAAAGATGCATTAAATACCCTTGTCGCCGTCCACTCAGTTCTTCGTACCAAGTTCGAGGTCTCGGCAACAGGGAAATGGCAGCAGCGTTTGCGGTCTGTCTCTCCCGACACAGTCGACAGTGCATTTAGTCTCCATGGCGTAAATTGCAACAGCTTCGATGATGTCTCAGAAGTCATATCGGAGTATCGAGAGGATCTGGATATCACAGATGGTCCTCTGATGGTGGTTGCGCTGATTGATGTCGCTGAAAATCAGTATCTCTTTCTCAGCATCCACCATCTGGTAGTAGATATGGTGTCTTGGAGAGTAATACTCGAAGATCTAGAACACATGCTGTCAGGGAAAATCCAGCCATCGGTAACTCCCATCCCCTTCGAGATTTGGACCTTTCTACAAGCCGAATACGCCACGAGCCAGCTCGAAGAGAGCCAAGCATTACCATTTCAACTGACACCGCCTCTGTACTCTTACTGGTATGATAACAAGAACACATCGCCAGCACTAAAGGTGCAAAAGAGCTTTACCCTTGACAAAGAGACAAGCGCTTCCCTTCTCGGTAGCTCCAACGACGTTCTCGGCACTCAGCCGGCGGATCTCATGCTCTCTGCTCTTCTCTACGCCTTTGGGCAAGTCTTCGCGGATAGGGAACTCCCTACCATATTTAACGAGAGCCACGGTCGGGAAGTGTGGGATAGCATCATTGATCTCTCGCGAACGGTCGGCTGGTTCACCACCTTATATCCTGTCCAAGTCCAGCCCTCACAAACAGACCTGCTCGACTTTGTGCGCCATGTGAAGGACTGCATCAGATCTATCCCCCAATCCGGCTTCCAGTTCTTCACATCCAAGTTCCGCAACGAAAACACTGCGAGAGAATTCGTATCTTCGTTCCCGGTGGAGATCATGTTCAACTATGGCGGCAGATATCAGCAACTAGAGCGCAAGGACGCATTTTTCCAAAATGTACCAATCCCAGAAAGCGCTTCCTCACAAAGTACAACATTCACACGACATGCATTGTTCGATGTACTTGTCAACATCACCCACTCATCGCTCGTTGTCACATTCATCTACGACGAGGTCATTGCCGCCAAGCACGAGCCCAAGATCAAGGACTGGATCCACGAATTCAAGACAGCCTTGGAGTATATGGGAACAGAACTCTCCAAGGAGGTACGCCAGTGGACACTGGCAGACATGCCGACTACGTTTGAATCGTATGAGAGTATTGCTGAGTTCCAAGGTACTGTGATGCCAGAACTCGGTATACAGCATGTGGATGATATCGAAGACATTTTTCCGTGCGCGCCACTGCAGGAGGGTATTCTCATCAGTCAAGCCAAAGACACAAACAACTATCGCTCCCGTGTTAATATCAAGGTCTCAGCTCAAGCGGGTTACACTGTTGATATCCCTAGACTTCGCGATGCGTGGGCTGCCGTTGTCCAGCGTCACACTCTCCTACGTGCCATTCTTGTTGACAGTTTTCCTGGTAGCGGGCGTGCTATGCAAATCATTCTAAGGGAGCCCAATATCGATATCGACTTACATGAAGCTTCCACCGCAGAGGCCGTGACGTCGGCTCTATTGCATGGCACCGACCCCAAGAAGTGGCGCTTACAGCATCATCTCGACCTGCACCGAGTCACTGACAAAGAAGTCTACCTCATTCTCGAGATGAACCATGCCATTGTGGACGGTTACTCAATCGGCCTACTCCTTAGTGGCCTCCGCGCAGCATATGATGGCACCCTGCCTCTCATACCGGCACCGTCATACCGCGAGTTTGTCACACACATCCAACAGCAGCCATACGACGCCAGCTACGCCTTCTGGAAGAATCTACTTATTGACGAGGAGCCTTGCCACTTCCCACTCCTCAGCGATGAGATTGAGAACGGTGCCACGCAGTTACGCCGCGAGTCGACCAGGATTATGGTACCGGACATCAACACGCGGCATATACGGAACTTTTGCTCACAGCATGAGATCACCCCAGCCACAGTCATCCAGACCGCTTGGGCCATGGTCCTGAGCCATTATACTGGTTCCAAAGCCCCGAGCTTTGGTGTTTTATGTCTGGGCCGAGACCTGCCTATTCATGACGTCGAAGACATCTTTGGACCCCTGATCGGCATGCTCGTTTGCCACGTGAAACTTTCTGACAAAAGCAAAAGTATTGTCGACATCGCCCGAGATGTGCAAGAGGGGTATTTGATGAGTTTACCACATCAGAATGTACCCCTTGCTGCTATTCATAATGCACTGGGACTGGACACAGATGTTGCGCTCTTCAACACGGTGCTTTCTTTCCAGAAGCCGAGCGTAAAGGCTGAACAAAACGGTCAGAAGGAGGTTGAGTTTACGGTTGAAGGTGGTGTTGATCCGTCAGAGGTACGTTTTTCTTTTTTCTTTTTCCGACTGTCGATATGTATTGTTACGGCAAGTTGAATGGCAGAGTTGCTAACATATTCGTGCTCTTCTAGTATGCCATTTCCATTCAAGCAGTCGACGACGCTGCAGAGGTGCGCGTCCTCATGGATTATCGGATCGCCCTCTCCTCAGCACAAGCAGATCGGTTATCTCGCTGCTTCAGTGCCGCCATTGCATCCATAGTCAGACCGGCCGACACCGCTACTAGACTGATCAAAGACGTGGACCTTCTCGATGACTCAAGCTGGGGTCAGATCTTGGAGTGGAATCAGAACCTTCCATCACCCATCGAGAAATGCGTTCACGAGATGATTGGAGAACAAGTCGATATCCAGCCCACACGACCCGCTGTCTTCTCGTGGGACGGAGAACTGACTTATGCTGAACTTGACGACATCAGCACACGTCTTGCATGGCACTTACTAGACCTTGGTGTGCAACCAGGCGTCACTATGGTTCCCATCTGCTTTGAAAAGTCCATCTGGGTCATTGTTAGCATCTTGGCGGTCCTCAAAGCTGGTGCAGCGTTTGTACCTTTGGATCCAACGCAAGCAGTCGAGCGCCGGGAGAAGCTACTTGGTGAGGTCGATGGTCGACTAATTCTCACATCGACACGGTACAGCCAAACCACGTTTGGCAAGGGCACTACTGTGGTCGTTGTTGATCAGATGCTGATAGACGACCTTGCCAAGAGTGTTCGTGAAGAGAAAGACCTCAGAAACTTTGATCGACAAGCACCATGCTATGTACTATTTACTTCCGGTAGTACTGGCTTGGCCAAAGGCGTCTTGACTCAACACGTAGCAGTGACCACGAGCTGCTTCTACTCCGGCACGGAAATGGGCTTCTCTACTACCTCGAGAGTCTTCCAATTTGCCGCATATACCTTTGACTCATCCATAATGGAGATCTTCACGACTCTCATCTTTGGAGGGTGCATTTGTATCCCATCAAGTGATGATCGGATGGATGATGTTGCCGGCGCAATCAACTCGTTGCAGGCAAACCTCACATTCCTAACCCCTACTGTTGCGAACCTACTTAACCCCGAAGAAATTTCCTCGCTGGAGACCATCATCATTGGAGGGGAGGCGACGACTACCGAAGACTTTTCTCGATGGAGACACCTGGGAAGAGTGCTTAACGGGTTTGGACCTACGGAGTGTACCGTGTTTTGCGTTATGAACTCCAACGAGGAGATCTTCACGCATCCAGGTCGTATTGGCCGTGCAGTTAGTTCTGTGAGCTGGATTACTGACCGTGAGGATCCGGAGAGGCTGGTTCCTATCGGTGCAGTCGGAGAACTGCTCATCGAAGGACATACTCTGGCAAACGGGTACCTTAATGATCCTGATCGAACAGCAAAATCTTTCATTGAGAATCCTGGTTGGCTGAAGCGTGCCGGTCGGTCTGGGCGGCTATACAGAACCGGCGATCTTGTACGCTACTGCAAGAATGGCAGTCTGATGTACCTCGGACGTGCAGACACACAGGTCAAGATCCGCGGACAGAGGGTTGAGTTGAAGGAGATCGAGCTGCAAATCTCAGCCAGCTTGCCATACGTGCAGCAAGTTGCTGCAGAGGTTATTATTCCTAGTGGTGACAAGGAAAAGGCACTGGTAGCTGCGTTTGTTGTTGTTCCTGGAATCGAAGAGGAACAAAAAGGAGGTGACCCCGTCGAGGTAATCAAGGTCTTTACGAACCCACCAGAGGCTCTAGAGAAGCTGTCTCGATGTTTGCCCTCATACTCCATCCCAGCTGTCTGGTTTCAATTGCTGCAGCTTCCCCTTACAGTATCAGGCAAAACAGACCGGAAGAAGGTGCGCGAGATGGGTTCCAGCTACTCGCATTCACAGCTTGCGAGTCTCCAGAACACAGGGAAGTCAGCTAAAAGAAGCCCGAACACGGAGGTCGGTACGCGGCTACATCAGCTCTACGCAGATGTGCTCGGTTTGGATGCAGCAGAGATTGGCCTGGATGACAGCTTCTTCCTTCTCGGCGGTGACTCCGTCGCCGCGATGAAGATGGCGAGCAGCGCCCGCAAGTTTGGCTTAAGGCTATCTGTAGCACAGATTTTCCAGACGCCCAAGTTGGAAGATCTTGCCAACCTCCTTGGGCCATCGACTGAATCCTGTTCGGATCGGATGTTGGAGGATACCGAGGAAGTGGCACCTTTTACGTTGCTTGACGAGACAGTTGATACCCAGAAATGCCGTCAAGAAGCTGCCGAAGCTTGTGGTGTTTCGATTGACCTCATCGAGGATATCTATCCCTGTACACCTATGCAAGAAGGGCTTGTGGCGCAGACCATCAAAAGCCCCGGAGACTACGTCCTCCAGAACATCATGGAGCTTGCAGACCATATTGACATGTCTCGGTTCCGCCAGAGCTGGGAGTACACCGTTCTATCGAACCCGATCCTGCGAACCAGAATCATCCAGAGCGACAGTTACGGTCTACAGCAGGCAGTGCTGAAAGAACGGATACAATGGCAAGACGCAGACGATCTCGAGGACTATCTCAAGGAGGACAAGCTCAAGGCCATGGATCTCGGCCTTCCTCTGGCTCGATACGCGATAGTGTCGGGTAACACGAGCCACAAGTCTTGGTTCGTTTGGACTATTCAACACTCCATCTATGACGGCGGCTCAATGCCTCTGATGAAGAGTCAGGTTGAGAGGGCGTATCGCAACGGAACATCGATCTCGCAACCACTGCCTAAGTTCAATATCTTTGTTAAGCACATGCTACAAAATTCCAAGGATGATGCATCCCTTAACTTCTGGAAAACTCATCTTGCAGACTACGACTCACCGGTATTTCCCCCACTGCCTAGTGCAGGGCACGTTGTGGTTGCCGATGCCATTATCGAACGATCATGTACCTCGCTGTCAACGAACCCCAAAGGCGGCATCACCATGGCTACTGCACTCCAGGCCTCTTGGGCACTAACAGTACATCGACAAACCGGTATTGACGACGTCGTGTTTGGCATGACCCTGTCAGGTCGTAACGTGCAAGTAGCCCAGATCGAGGAGATCGTTGGACCGACCATCACCACTATCCCCGTGCGCGTCCGCATACCTTCGAAGGCATCAATATCAATATCAGAGTACATGACCAGTGTCAAAGACGTAGCAATCTCAACCATGCCCTACGAACATACGGGGATACACAGAATTGCCGCCAGCAGCGCCGAGTCACAGCGGGCATGTAACTTCCAGACGCTGCTCGTCGTCCAGCCCGCGCTGAGTGAATCGAAAGATACTTCTGAGCTGGGAACCTGGCAGAACACTCTGCAGACTCGTGAGTTCACGACTTATGCAATTACTATTATCTGTCAGCTGGAGAAAGACGGGGGCTTCAAGGTGGGATGCGCCTTTGACCCCGATGTTGTCGAAACGTGGAGAATGGAGAGGATTCTCGATCACTTCGTGGCCATTACCAAGGAGCTTCTTGAGGCACAACCGCAACAATCACTAATGGAGACTGCGGGTCTACTACCGTCGGATGCTGAAGAGATCTGGCGCTGGAACGATGAGGTTCCTGCAGCGGTTGATAGGTGCATCCACGATTTAATTCACAATCAGAAGTCCAGACAGCCCAAAGCCATAGCGATCGACGCTTGGGACGGCAAACTGAGTTACGAAGAGTTGATAACTAGCTCAAGGCTTCTCGCAAGTCACCTTCGGAGCTTGGGAGTTGGAAAAGACGTTATCGTACCCCTGGCATTTGAGAAGTCCATGTGGACCATCATCGCCATTTTGGCTGTGCTTCAGGCCTCTGCTGCCTTTGTCCCTCTAGATCCAGCACAGGCACCGGAACGTCGAGAACAAGTACTTAAACAGATCGATGCCAAGCTGATACTCACTTCGGAACAATACCAGGACCTTGAGCTCGGGGACGGTCGGTCTATCTTACCGGTTGGGCCCAAGCTACTCGCTTTGTTGCAGCAGAATAACGCTCCTACTAGCGACAAAATGACGCAAGAAGCCAGCTCAAACTCAGAAGCCTATGTCATCTTTACCTCAGGCACTACTGGCCTTCCGAAGGGAGTTCTTGTGCGACATCGTGCCCTCAGCTCGAGCTGTACGCACCATGGAATGCTTCTCGGCCTAACCAATAGCTCTCGATTTCTCCAGTTCGCGGCCTACACCTTTGATGCATGCATCGTAGAGATATTTACAACTCTCGTCTTTGGCGGCTGCGTGTGTGTGCCAAAACAAGAAGAGTTACTAGGCGACCTCGCAGGGACGATACAAGCGTTTTCCCCAAACGTTGCATTGATGACTCCCTCAGTGATTCGGCTACTCCGTCCAGTAGACATACCCTCGATCAAGACTCTGATCTTTGGTGGCGAGGCATCACTCCCATCCGATATTGAGCCTTGGGCTGGCACCATCGACAACGTCTTCAACCTATACGGTCCGACCGAATGCACTGTCATTTGCTGCGGGAGTCATATTGAGGTCGTACTCCCTAGGAAGAAGCTGGTAGTTGGAGACCTTGGCAAGGCTGTTGGGTGTGCAACTTGGATCGTTGACCCGCAGAACACAGAGAGGTTGATGCCCGTCGGCGCAGTGGGCGAGCTCGTCATTGAAGGCCCCATTCTGTCGCAAGGCTATATCAACGATCCAAGTCGAACTGCAGCATCTTTCATTCAGGATCCGTCGTGGCTAGTTTCCAAAAGACGTGGGATGGTGTACAAGACTGGTGACTTGGTGCGATATACGCCTGACGGCACGATATTGTATATCGGGCGCAAGGACAAGCAGGTGAAGGTCCGAGGACAGCGACTCGAGTTGGCCGAGGTCGAGTATCACCTTCGGGCGTGCATGCCTGATGTAGAACAGCTTGCTGTCGAGGCTATTCAGATCGGAGAGGCTCCAGGTCCCGCTCTCGCTGCCTTTGTTGTCGTCCCTAACGACAACCGATCAACTGTTCCGGAGAACTTTGGTATCTGCAAGGCTCCCGCAATACCAGCGGTTGAAGAGGAACTGTGCAAGAGACTCCCAAGCTACATGATTCCCACGCTATGGTTCAACATGGACAAGTTGCCGCTCAGCACTTCTGGCAAGTCTGATCGGAGGAGACTACGCGAACTCGGTGCGGCTTGTTATATGACAGCTATGGAACAACCGCAGGACAGGAACGAAGAAAGGAAACTCATGCCATATACCAAAGAAGAACGCCTGTTGCAGAAGGTCTGGGCTCGTGTTCTCAACATTGATCCTTCGACGATTGGGTTGAGCGATAGCTTCCTGCGCCTCGGAGGCGACTCTATTACAGCCATGCAGGTCTCTTCCTCGCTGCGTTCAGCGTCTTTACACGCTCCAGTTGCTACAATTCTCAAACACAAGACCATCAGCCGAATCCTTGCAGCTGTGGGAGCTCAACGTGCGACTGTCCACGCCGACTCTGAAGCACTTCAGGAAGAGACAAGAGCGCTCGAAGACGTCGCACCTGGCCAGCTCTTTGAACTTAGTCCTATCCAGCAGGTCTTCTTTGGATATCAGCCGGATCCCAATGTTGAGTTTGATCAATGCTTCTTCTTGAAACTAGCCACTGCCGTTACCCATCAACAACTTACCCAGGCTCTTGATATCATTGTGGCAACGCACTCTATGCTTCGAGCCCGATTCCAGAAAGGGACGAGCGACCGATGGCAGCAATTCATTTCGCCAGAATTGAAAGACGCCTACAAGCTGCGATTTGAAGACTATGTGGATGAGGATACTACGTCGTCTGCCATCGCACGTTGCCGCGCCTCCCTGGACATCACAACCGGTCCCCTTTTGGCCGGTGTTCTCATTGACAAGGCTGGTGAACAGCGCCTGTTTCTCGCGGTTCACCACCTCGTTGTTGACTTGGTATCTTGGAGAGTCATACTTCAGGACCTTGAGACTCTTCTAACAGCGAGTGAAGCTGACGTTCCCGTGTCCTTGCCTTCGCCTCCTTTGTCGTTTCCCACATGGTGCAAGCTACAAAGGATATACGTCGAGACAAACCTTGCTCAAGAAAAGAAAATCTTTGACGATATTGCGGCGCCAATGCTATCGTACTGGGGGATGAGCCTCGTGGATGAGAAGCTTCAAAACACGACGAGCCAGGGCTTCACACTCAGCACGGAAGCCACGTCAGCGCTCTTCGGCAAATGCAACGACGCATACAGGACAAAGCCGATGGAACTGATGATCTCGAGTCTTCTGCACGCCTTTGGGCAGACCTTCAAAGATAGACCCCTGCCCACAGTCTGGAACGAAGGGCACGGCCGTGAAGTCTGGGATGACCATCTCGATCTTTCTAGGACTTGCGGCTGGTTCACAACCATGGCGCCTGTGAACATCTCTCAGAAACAACAAATGACACTCTGGGACTATGTTCGCCAGACCAAAGACTTCATCCGCAGTATACCACAGAACGGTTGGTCTTACTTTGTCTCCCAGTTTACCAGCCACGATGCTTCCGACAAGTTCATCTCCAGCCTTCCTGCTGAGATCATGTTCAATTATAGCGGCGGCTACGGACAGCTTGAACGCCAAGATTCCTTCTTCCAGGACATTGCTACGCCGAGATCAGTAGATGGTACTGCAACGACACGCTCAACCTTTAGGCGCCATGCCGTCTTTGATGTGCTGGCTGTCGTCAAAAGTGGTTGTCTCTCCGTCAACTTTGTCTATCCCAGGAGTGCAGACTCACACGTGAATACCTCGGACTGGATTGCGCAGTACCAGGCCAGTCTAGAGGCCCTATGTAACGATCCCATCGTCAACAACAGCAACGACAAGATGGCCACGCGTATGACTTTATCTGATTTCCCCGGAGTCTTTAACTCTTACGAAGCCATCGATGAGTTCCACAACAATGTCATACCAAGCCTCGACATTGCTTCAGTGGATGAGATCGAGCAGATCTATCCTACCAGCCCCGTGCAAGAGGGTATTTTGATCAGTCAGTTCAAGGATACCAAGAGTTACCACACCCGATTGCAGATTAAGGTCTCGTCTGGTCATAGGAGTACGCCGGTCGACTTGGGGAGACTGCAGCGAGCATGGCAGACTGTGGTCCAGCGACACGACCTCCTCCGCGCCCTTTTCATCCACGAATTCCCAGGCAACGGTCGGATAATGCAAGTCATTCTATCCAATCCACGTTCCAGTATACACATTAACTACGAGTCTACGGACTCGGATGTGGTGTACTCAGCCCGCTCTCAAGATCCGCCTCATTATAAGTCCTCGGGCCTACAACACCATCTTACCATACATGATCTGAGCGCCAGGGAAGCACACCTCGTTCTTGAGATCAACCATGCCATTATCGATGGGTATTCGACGACTCTCCTAGCAAATGAGTTGCAGTCGGCCTACCACAATGATGGCGTATCCATGGCGCTATCAGCGCCCTCATACGGTGATTTTGTCGCGTTCTTGGACAGCCAGTCTCGCGATGAGGGTATCAAGTTCTGGACAAACAGACTTGCGGGGGCTGAGCCATGCCACTTCCCAGACTTGTCAACATCATCGCCGGCTTCCAATGATGACTTAAAGAATAGAGACGGGATCAAAGACGAGGGCACAACAATCCGCGTTGCCAACTTGAACACGACAGCCATTCGCCAATTTTGCAAATCCCAGGAAATCACCACTGCCACTATCATTCAGGTAGCCTGGGCGGTCGTCCTGCGGTGGTATACTGGCTCGCTCGATCCGTCATTTGGCATTTTGTGCTCTGGGCGAGATCTACCGATTGATGGTGTTGATGGCATCTTTGGACCGTTGATCGGCATCTTGACCTGTCGCGTGCGGCTTACAGCTATGACTGTAGCCGAGGTATTGCAAAGAGTGCACGCTGACTATCTCGAGAGTCTGCGGTATCAGACGGTTTCGCTGGCGGCGGTGCACAATGCGCTGAGGATAGGGAGGGAGGGATTGTTCAACAGCGTTGTTTCGTTTCAAAAAGCTGGCGACGTAAATGACGAGGAAGCTAGGTGTGGCGAAGAGTGTGGTGATGATGTTGATGTTTCGTTGCTGGGCGGATATGATCCCACAGAGGTAAGTCGTTGCTGGTTCCCAGGCATGATCTGGCCGGATACTGACTGGAACTGAAAATAGTATGGCATTTCAGTTCGTGCCATCGACACACTTGATGAGCTCATGGTACTACTTGACTGTCAATGGATGTTGGGCGACGCAGAAGCAGCTCGGATCGGACAGTGCTTCAGCACAGCAATTGAGTCCATCATATCCAACAGTCAGTCCCCTATCACGGATCTCGATGTATTGAGTACTCAGGCACGAGATGAGATCTGGGACTGGAATAAGGTGGTCCCACAGGCCTCTGAGATATGTGTCCACGATCTTATCGAAGACAGAGCACTTACTTGCCCTGACCAGGTGGGTATTTGCAGCTGGGACGGCGACTTGACATACCAAGCAATAACGGAGCACGCGGGACGACTCGCCAATAGTCTTATCCAGAACGGCATTGCTTCCGGGAGTATCGTTCCCGTCTGCTTTGGAAAATCCAAATGGACTGTGGTTGCTATGCTCGCCGTGCTACGAGCTGGTTGTGCTTTTGTCCTCCTCGACCCGTCACAGCCTGAAGACCGTCTTCGCAAGATTGTCCAACAGACCAAGGCAACACTTGGACTATCATCAGAGTCATCATGCCATCTTCTCGATAAGGTGGTGGCAGATGTCGTCGTTGTCGCCGAAAACTCGACGTACCTTGACCACCCCGTGCTCCCAAGAGATCGAAGCAGAGGCGACCCATCTTTTTTGATGTACATCATATTCACGTCGGGAACTACTGGAGAGCCAAAGGGCACAATGATAAGCCACCGATCCTTTGCCTCAGCCATCGCGCACCAGGCACATCACGTTGGCTTCACCCCCGACACTAGGATTCTAGACTTTGCCTCTTACAGTTTCGATGTCTCTATCAATACTTTGATGCTTGGCCTAGCCACTGGCGGTTGTATCTGCGTGCCGTCCGAAGAGGACCGCAGAAACAGTCTGACTGAAAGCATCGTCCGGTTCAGCGTCAACACTATCGACATAACCCCTTCAGTGTGTCGCTTACTCAACCCCGACGATATGCCGTTGGTCCATACCCTGATCCTTGGCGGAGAACAGCTGAGGTCTACCGATATTGCACATTGGCCGTCACGTGTGAGAATTCTCAATTGCTACGGCCCGTCTGAGTGTACGCCAACCAGTACGGTCAACGATGTTCAAGGCCCTGAAACTATTACCGGGATTGGTAAGGGCGTAGGTGCAGTCACCTGGGTTGTCGACCCAGCTAACCACCACTTCCTGGCTCCGTTGGGAACAGTCGGTGAGCTGCTTATTGAGGGCCCTATTGTTGGCGAGGGATACTTGGGTGATCCGCCACGTACGACAGCAGCGTTTATCAGGGACCCTGAGTTTCTACTCAGGGGTTCTGCCTTGTATCCGGGCCGCCAGGGATATCTCTACAAGACGGGGGATCTTGTACGCTACCAAAGTGACGGCAGTCTAACTTACATGGGTCGCAAGGATACCCAGGTCAAGCTACGTGGACAGCGCGTTGAGCTTGAAGATGTCGAGCACCACATTCTCGCTTGTCTGTCTGGTGTCAAGGAGGTTATCGTGGAAGTCATCCGTCTGTCGGGTGAAGGTGGGGGCGAACAAAGCCTCGCAGCCTTTGTTGTTCTGATGGACGGGGAGTATGGCACAAATGATGAATACACCAAGAAGTTAGTCTATCACCATGGCGTTGGTGTCGGTTTGCTTTCCGGCAACAATGCCGTCCAAGACTCACTATCTCAACGACTACCAACTTACATGGTTCCAACTGTCTGGTTCACCATCGACACTATTCCACTGACTTCATCGGGCAAAACGGACCGCCGAAAGCTGCGTGATATTGGCTCGTCATTCTCTATGGCGCAAATCAATCAACAGGCAGCTAACGGTGACAGACGCAAGCCCACAACGGACCTTGAGAAGGCTCTGCAGTCACTATGGAGCCATGTCCTAGGCGTTGAGCAAAGCCACATTGGGCTCGATGATAACTTCTTCAGTCTTGGTGGCGATTCTCTAAGGGCTATGAGTTTGGTGTCTGCGGCGAGAAAGGCTGGTCTGGGACTGTCTGTTGCACAAATCTTCCAGTATCCAAGGTTGGAAGATCTAGCAAGCGAGCTCCTTGTGCACCAAAACGAGCATCCTGCGTTTGCAAAAAAAGAATTGCTGCCGTTTTCACTCCTCTCTGTGCGTGGAGAGAGTCTAGATGACTTGGTCGAGCAAGTGGCTCAACTATGCTCTATTCCTGTTGACGCCGTTGAGGATATCTATCCAACGACTCCTTTACAACAGGGCCTTATGGCACTTACCACGAAGAGACCTGGTGATTATGTGCTTCAGAACGTCATGCGAAATGATCCAATGACAGATTGTGACCGATTACAGCGGTCGTGGGAGGAGGCATCACGACGCACGCCTATGCTACGAACTAGGATCGTGCAACACCACTCTAACGATGTAGTGCTCCAAGTTGTGGTAAGAGGTAACGTCAAGTGGAGGCATGGCGATGACCTCAATATGTATCTGGAGCTTGACAAAGCCGAGTCTATGCAGCTTGGCGAGCCACTAACTCGCTTTGCTATCATCCAGGACAAGGGTGTCGGTGAGAGTTATCTCGTGTGGACGATTCATCACGCAGTATATGATGGACAGTCACTGCCTGCGATCCAGAGTATGGCTCGCAACATTTATCAGGACCGAGTGGAAGCCATTCGAAACCACCTACCGTTCGGGACCTTTGTTCACTACCTCCTAGGACAAGACGAGGAGGCCGGCAGGAGATTCTGGCATCATAGCCTTGCTGCATACAAAGCAACCGCTTTCCCGCCTCTCCCGCCGACTATGGCAGATGATGCCATCAAGGCTGATGTTTCTATCGGTCTATCATTCCAGATGCCTCTTTTGAGAGAATCCAGTGTCACATTGGCAACAGCCATCAAAGCCGCATGGGCCCATACCGTATACCACAATACGGGAGAGTTAGATGTCCTCTTTGGTGCTACAATCTCAGGCCGCAATGTCCCCATCGCGGGTATCGAGGATATTATAGGCCCAACCATTGCCACTGTGCCTGTACGAGTCAACATTCCCCGGCGACACTCGCACTCGACAGTCATGAAGTTCCTTGTCGATGTGCAGGCTCAATCAACAGCTATGATGCCTCATGAACAATTTGGTCTAACAAGAATCTCCAAGATTAGCGAGGATGCGCAGAGGGGAACCGACTTCAAAACCCTGCTCATCATCCAGCCCCACGAAGACGACGACAACGAAGAGAACACCCAAGAACTTGGCACGTGGCGCGAAGCAGTCGCCGAGGGAGGCGAGTTTAGCACGTACCCATTGACCGTGATATGTCGTCTCTCCTCCACAGGAGACATGCATCTGGGATGTTCTCTAGACCCGCGAGTTCTCCCGCAATGGCGAGCCGAAAGGATACTCCAGCAATTTGGGTTTTTTATTAGAAAGTTCTCAAGTATGGACCTTGACAAGAATGTTGACGATATTGATGCGTTGATGCCATCAGACAGAGAGTTACTGTGGGAATGGAATAAGAAGGTTCCGGAGCCTGTGGATCATTGTGTCCATGAACTTATCGGGCAGCGTGTCAGTATACAGCCAAATGCATCCGCGCTGTGTGGCTGGGACGGGGAGATGAGCTACAGCGAGCTGGACATGGCATCTTCGAGCCTTGCGTCACATCTTGTCGGCGGTTTGGGGCTGGCTTCAGGGACAATGGTTCCCCTATGTTTCGACAAGTCCATCTGGGCGGTTGTTTCGATGTTGGCGGTTCTGAAGGCCGGCGCTGCCTTCGTACCACTTGACTCTGCGCAAACTGCGGAGACTAGAGAGAGGATATTGAGACAGCTTGACGCAAGTATGATACTAACATCCGAGCGACTTGCTGGCGACATACAAGTCAAGGGGAGTCCAGAACGGGTTGTCTCTGTGGGGCCTTCACTTCTAGCAAGCTTGAGAGATAATGGCAGCACCGAAAGTGGTACGCCAAGGTCTAGCACTCCCAGCTCTGCTGCATACATCATCTTCACAAGTGGCAGTACTGGCCAGCCCAAGGGCGTTGTTCTCGAACATCGGGCCTTGGCGACAAGCTGTTCGCACCACGGTCTCGCCATTGGCTTGCAAATAACTTCGCGGGTATTACAGTTTGCTTCCTACTCCTTTGACGCCTCAATCCAGGAGATCATTACTACTCTTGTCTACGGGGGCACCGTGTGTATTCCCTCCGATCACGACCTACGGAACAACCTCGCACAGAGTATCCATAAGATGAACATCAATACAGCGTACCTCACACCATCGGTTGCAAAGCTCATCGAGCCTTCAGCCGTTCCCGGATTGAAGACACTCATGCTAGCTGGAGAAGCGTCAAAGTTCGAGGATTTCAGGGGCTGGTCACGACCAGGACAGACAATACTGCATGGGTATGGGCCGACAGAGTGCGCTGTGCTCTGTTGCGTCGCGACCATCAATCTTGACACGCCGAATGGGATCAACTCTGCCTGTATTGGCACAGCTATAGGCGGCATAAGCTGGGTTGTTGACCCAGACGATTACAACAGACTCCTTCCCATAGGGGCTGTTGGAGAACTTCTCATCGAGGGGCATATTCTGGCAAGAGAGTATCTTCATGATCAGGCGAAAATGGAAGCATCTTTCATTGAAACACCTATCTGGCTCGCGCAAGGGACCAGTGAGCCACCGAGTCCCATTGGACGCCGTGGTCGACTCTACAAAACCGGCGACCTCGTATCGTATAACCCTGATGGTACTCTCAACTATATGGGTCGTAAGGACTCGCAGGTCAAGATCCGTGGCCAGCGCGTGGAGCTTGCTGGTGTGGAAGCATCCATGTTGCAGTGTTTTTCCCATGCAGTTCAAGTTGTGGCTGAGATCATCAAGCCCGTCGGTGATGGCGCGAACCCGGCTCTAGCAGCGTTCGTGGTACTCAACAACAGTGATGCGGCCGTGTCGTTCAGCAAGACACAGAATGGAGTGCAGATCGGCGTCATGTCTGTTCATGCGAAACTAGACGCCCAGCTCTCTCAGCTACTCCCAGAATACATGGTACCATCGGTGTGTTTTGTCGTCGACAAGCTGCCCTTGAATTCGTCGGGTAAGACGGACCGCAAGAAACTCAGAGAGGTTGGCTCGTCCTTTTCCGTCACAGAACTTGCTGCCCTGAGAGGTTCCGGAGCCCAGAAGCGATCACCTTCGACCAAGGCCCAAAAGTTGTTATGCGAGTTGATCGGAAAAGTTCTCAACATTGACATGAGCAGCATCGGAGTTGATGATAGTTTCTTTCGACTGGGTGGCGATTCCATAACTGCTATGCAGCTATCCTCTGCGGCACGTCTTCAGGGACTGGATGTTTCGACCGGAAGGATTACACGACTCAAGACAATCTGTCGGATAGCGGAAGCCTGTAGTGTTAACGACTGCGATACTCAACCACAAACAAACGGGTACGGACATGACCAAGATGACAGAGAAAAAGACAACAAGGTGGTCACTTTGACACCTATTCAGCAAATGTTCTTCCTCCAGCAAACAAACCCCAGGGTCTGCTTCGACCAATTCTTCTATCTTCGACCAAAGACACCTATCATGCAGTCTTTGCTGGAGACCGCCCTTCACAGAATCGTCACCGCACATCCTATCCTTCGCGCTCGTTTCAGAGAAAATGGCTCTGGAAGCTGGGAGCAAGTCATCTCAGAATCTGCAGAAAGTTCAGTCCGCTGCTTATCAGAGACATGTTCCGACTATGAGCAGGTTGCGTCAGTCATTCAGCGGCAGCGAGGCAGCTTGGACCTCACAACCGGACCGCTGGTCGCAGCCGTCTTGTTTGAAGTAGACGGTGAACAGACGCTCTTTATAGTGATCCATCATCTCGTCGTTGATCTGGTCTCCTGGCGTATTCTCCTCGGCGACCTAGAGACTCTACTGGCATCAGACCCCTCAACTGAGGTTTCGCTGCCGCCACCAACGACTTCGTTCCAGACCTGGTCATCGCTTCAAACCCAGCATGCCAGAGATCTCACCGCAGCTCGCCAGCAGCAACTCGCCATTCCACCACCACAAATCTCCTACTGGACCAATGTGCCTGTTAAGGACCTGGGCGTCGACGAAACCACATTGTCTTTCTCGATCGACGAAGAAACAACGAACGCAATTTTGGGTGCCTGCAATGACGTGATGGGTACAAAGCCCATCGAGCTCATGATCTCGGCGTTATTGCTTTCATTTGGTCAAACATTTCAGGACAGAACGCTCCCGACTATCCTCAACGAAGGACATGGTCGCGCAACATGGGATGAATCCCTAGATTTGGACTTGTCAAGGACAGTCGGTTGGTTCACCACGTTATATCCAGTTCATATCGATTCCAACATCACCATGGCACCCGTCGTCTCTGCTACAGCAGACGCCTCAGAGCAACATCGAAATGAGCTACTCAACTTCATCGCCCAAACACACAAGGCCATGTCTACCGAGGACTCCATAGACAATGCCACGGCATGGTTCACATCCCAATTCGCCACTCCACAGTCCGCACAGGCCTTTGTAGAGAATTACATCCCAGCCGAGATCGTCTTCAACTACGGCGGCGTGTACCAGCAGCTCGAGCGAGACGACTCGTTCTTCAAGGTGACTTCACTAGCGGAGATGGCCGACAAAAGAGTCGAGGTTGATAAACACGTGAAGAACAAAGACTTGTTCAACATCAACCCCCCGTCAGCGGCTGCACCGCATAGCTCTGGGCTATTTGAAATCGTTGCGGGTGTAGCCAGAGGAAGGCTCAACATCTCCATGCTCTACAATCAGCATCTATTGCATGGAGAGAGAATTGAGGAGTGGTTTGCCAGGTTTGAAGACGCTTTGCGGAGGATCGCCAAGGAGTTGGGTGCTGAAAAGTCAGCCTACGTAGGATAACATTGATCACCAACTGGTTAGTTAGTGAATGGAGGTTTAGGGTTATGTACTGTTACGAAGGCGTTTTGATTTCTTAGAGTTTTTTTCGTAGTGCTTTTTTTTCTGAATATTTGTTTATAGTTTAATTTGCTTCCCTTTTAAAATATGATGAGCCAAGTTTGAAACTCATACATGATATTCCATAGGCTCGCGTAATATTCAGCTACTTCTAGTGAGAACAAACCGCACGGCATGGTCCATGGGTCGCTACTACGACGCGAGACATATTGATCTCGAAGAGCAGGCTTGAGCACTCCCCATTTCACTTGACTCAATATATGCTGCAAAAATCTTTGCTAAAGCTATTAAACCAAATGGGATACAATCGTGTCACAGTTACATTAGTGGCTGTTTTTCAACATGTTGACAGCCAACACCCGGATTTCGTACAAGCGTACAAGGCGAACTTGACTCAAATCTAGAGAACCAATAGTGGATAGATGAATATATTTCAGTATCAGCGAAATGGGGCACACAGAATCATGATCGGGTTCAATAGCTTATTAGTATGTCAATGGTTACTAAAGGCTGCGAAGTCAATTCGTGACATTTACGGTTCCTCAACAGCATGTCCCCGCCACTCTTAGGTCAACTATTGATGACTCCCCAAGGTACTAAAGCGCAGTTCTCTAGCCTCCCTCTTACGTCTGGACTGAAGAAGCTGATCTACAAACACTGTGAGTACCACTGGTTTTGTACTTTGCAAGTCCATGGAGCCTCGCACTGGGTCGGTCCAGTCCATCCCGTACCACCGCACTGCCCCCATCTGACCTGGCGCGGGCCATTCGTGGGAGTTGGCCCTGGAGGACTAGGTCCAGTGGTAGTGGTACCTGGAGGTGTCTCACCACCGTTGACAGCAGCGGCGTGCTCGTAGACCAATGGCTGAGCCTCGTCATCCTCGAGGTAGATGGTATTACCATCGTCATGGTTCTTCCCGTACGAGTATCCCGAGTAGCCAAACTGCCAGTACATGTCGCTGATCTCATACTCAAGCGATACTTCCTGCCACTTGCTCAAAACACTGACGCGCGACGACTTGATGGTCCAGCCATACTCTTCATGAACGACAGGCTTTCCGTTGGCAGCTTCAGCATGGTCGATGATCCACTGCTCCACCCACTCGGTTGTCTTGCTCCAGGCCTGAGGATAAGAGTGAAACGTGTTGAAGTCGATGTTTGGCAACGCGATCTCGGCGTCAAAATCGGCTCCGTCGGCTCCGTTATACGCCCAGTCGCTCGACTCACGATTGAAGCCGCCTTCGCTGCCGGTGGTCACCAAGTGATCAGCATCAATCGACTTGATGTAGGTGCTCATCTCATCAACCCAAGATGTCAGCAGCTCAGGGCCACAGTTGGGGCCTCGAGGAAGGTTGCGGTTGCCATCAGCTCCGCAACGGGCCTCGTTGGCGAGCTCCCAAGCAAAAATAGCGGGTGAGTCTTTGTACCTGTTGACGACAGCGGAGACGTAGTTCTTGTACGCCTTCTTAATGGCCGGCAGGCGATAGAACTGTTGCTCGTTGTTAGATCATAGTACTTGAGTGCAAATATTTCAACTTACATCGTCGTGGTATCGTCCACCGAGGTTGACCGTGTACACGTCCATACCTCCGTAGTCGGCCCAATTATTAGTCAACGCCATGATGAGCTTGATACCCGTATCTTCAGCAGCCTCGACGACGACGTCGAGAACGCTCAAGTCGATATCAACAGTCCCATCCGCGTTGAAAAACTGCATGACCGTCTCTTCACCTCCCGTGTTGTACACAGGCAACCCACCAGGTACATGAGTCCTGTTGTTGTCGTGGAAGGCCCACGTGCGGATGACCTTGAGACCGGCGTCCTTTGCAGCGACCATGCCGGCTTTGACGTCCTGATAGTGGTCTGTTCCCCACTGCAAAAGTTAGGAGCAAATTTCAGACTATGCGATAGATGTACGTACAACATTGAAGGGGAAGTAGTAGGCGTTGCTGCCGGCAAAGAAAAAGTCCTCGCCATCAAGAGAGAACTTCTCGCCATTGGTAGTGACGAAGCCAGCTGGCACGGCTGATACCAGAGTCCCCGCGAGGGCCACTCCTAAGGCGGCAATTGGAAAGTACTTCATGGTGGGCTAAGGAGTGCCGGAGATGAAGATGACTATTCAGCCTGTGTAAGTCCCTCTGATACTACAGAGACCGGCTGCTCCAAGAATACTCTCCTTTATCATACCTTTTATAGCTATCTCAGTCCAGATCCTTCCTTAGGACAAACTTTATCTCGCCTTAATCGGGAACTCTCATGAATTGACGAACGTATCTAATACGGCAGATCGGAGTTGGAAATACCGAGATATCCGGTTTTGGAACGGAGCAAGGGCCGTCGAGAGTGACGGCCGACGACTTACGGCGGACCCGGGCCGACATACCGGCTTTAACAGACTTGGCTACATTATTTCATTGATCAACCGCATACGCCGCGATCTGCTAAATTTCTTTCGTACTGCTATATTTCGTGTCTGAGTTCTGCATGGTCTTCAGTTTGTGCTAAGGATATAGGCAGGCTGTGTAACCAGTTATTGATATATACCACCTACTATCAGATGGAAGCTCTAACCTATATGCGATATCGCGTTTCTGACTGGTGTTTGTTGAGATTATTACGCTTGAATGTGATGAAATGACTCTGTCTATAAACTCGAGACAGTATTAAAAGAGTATAGCAGCCTGCGCTCAGTATTAAAACAGCTTATATCCAGGCATATTATAAGCATCCCAGTTATCTTCGTACTCGTATCCGATAGCTTCGCCACCCCGCCTCGCTAAACGTCGCATAGGACAATCATCTACAGTTGTCGTTGTTGTTTGAGTAGACGTTGACAAAGTAGTCGTAACTGCAGTAATGCCGGCCCGGGAGCATGCGTCATAGTATGCTTCCGGAGAGTCGCAGTAGGTAGCATAAAGGGGGGTCGCAGTCGGCAGGATGGTCGTCGCTTCCGGGTCGTCTCCAGCACGAGCCACGAGAGTATTCAGCACTGGTCTTCCCGTGGGTAGGGCAGTGGGGATTCGGATGACTACTGTACGCTTCACGTTTGTAACAGTCCTATGACAATGTTAGTAACTCGTAAGGCCCATGTCTGTGTGTGCGTGCTACTTACACCTCGTACGGGCTGACTGTGACTACATTCAAGGCAGAGCAGTCCGACAATCGAGTCTCGAGGGGAGGCTGGCCCTCTGAGCCGCCGACACCTTGTACGCAGACGTCTAGCGCAGTCGTTTGCCCAGATGCAGTGGTGGTACTAGCTGATGTGGTGGCTGAGCTAGATGGAAAAGAGCCTGTCGAGATCGCTGTATCACTAGACGTAGACACAGTCACACTCGTTTCACTGGTAGTAGAGAGTGAGTCCGAGGACTGAGCTTGCGATGTGGAGCTGCCAGGTCGACATGGTCCAGCCGCAGCACTGGCGGCTAGTGATGAGATAATTAGAGTCGTGAAGAGCATGGTGACTGGCATATGCTGATGGTTAGGAGCGAAAAGTGACCACTTCAGATGCAAAGCAGTCAAGCTAAAATTTTGAAGACATTCTCTTGGGGCATGCTATCGTTTTTGCTTCTTAATAGTCTAACTAATTACTTGCGCGATATGGCGCTAACATTTCACCGGGCGCTTTTAGTCAGGGGCTGCCGTTAGACTATTGAAATATTAGGCATCTAGACCCGGAACTATTGACATCTCTAGACCTATTCGAAGATTTGACTGGTGGTTTAAAGCTAGTCAATTCACAAGTCCCTGTTTCCCCAGCTAGATCAGTCGAGGTAGAGCTGAAACGGTCTTAGCTCCGAACAGGTTTGAATGTCTTGATTTTTAGAGTCGTTAACGCCAGCAAACAAATCAGACACCAAGCCCGCTATCGTGAACTCTGGACAGAGCATATAAATCAGCTTTGGGGGCAACGCCTTTTTGCTCCGTGTGCGAAACCAAGCATAGTATCTCGATACATCTAGCAATTGATCGAGAGAGCTCAAGCTAATCACAGGGAAATATTGCCTACATGGCGCTAAACGCAAATGCGAGTCGTGATGGGTAACTTAACCTGTAGGCACGCTTTATTAGGCAAAGCTAGATCTTGAAAACTGTTGATGGCGACGTTCACCCCCCAATTTCATTTTGATATCACTCTCACTGTCTTGGTCAACGCTGGTTTGCTTCGTGACGTCCTCATGGTCTTTTTTTCTCTACATTGTATTTAAAGGGACTTGACGTAATATCAGCAACACTCTTGCAGACTCCAAAGAATACCATTGCATAGCAGTGAATGAGACATGAACTGTAGATTTTGCGAGCGCGATAGGTGCGCGACAGTTTTGTTGTGATTTTTAATAACGATTATTCGCTCTTGTTGTGCCTCATAACACCCGCATTGCCAATTCACCTGGTCTACTTATTCTCATCATCTGGTTCCTCCTCTGAGTCATCGACTTCAAACTGAATCTCCTTACCCAGCATTTCGACAACCTTGATGGCTACCCGGCCAGCCCCGGAACCAATCATGGCGTTGAAAGGCTCGGCTGCGAGATTCAAAAGTCTCAAGTCACGTACTCCTCCATCAATGCCACTCGCGGCGGTAAAGATATACCCTACCACCCAGGGTAGCTCGCTCTCCTTTTCCATGTAAGCCGGTGTGTACAGCTCTCTCAGCACAGGGTCGCAGGCTTCCTTGAGCTTTCGCAGTAAGTTCCAGCACCAGCGATGCATCAACAAGTACGGGAATGCCATCTCGAGTGTCTCAGAGTTGAGGGTTAGCGCGAGGTTTGCGACGAGCTCCTCAGGGACATGAACATCAACCGCGGTGTCTTTTCCTGCGGCCCTGGCCTTGACCTTTTGCTGCCGAAGACGATCTTTGGTTCTCAACTGTTCTGCATCATCAATCTGTGTCATGACCAGATCTCCGTTGTCAAGAGAGCCCTCCATGTGATAGGCGCTGCGGGCAACGATGTCATCGATCAGCTCAGGCGTCCAGTCTATATCACCTCGGGAGCAAATCTGCGTCTTGAACGTAGATGACACGGGCGCGCCCTCGCTGATACCTCTCGGACCAGCGCGTGAGGCGATAGCAGTCTTGCGACGGCGATTTGGGGTAAAGGCAGAAGCTGAGACGCCCATCTGGAGACAGAACTTTTGGAAGTAATCTCCTATGGTCCTTGGCCGCTCGCCTCCAACCCAAATGTTGGAGTCGCCGAGCAGAGTGAGCATGACATCCATATCCGGCCATGGACTCTCTATCAACCTTTCAGTGAGCAAGGCGTTGTATAGGTGAGCGGTATACGTGATGGAGCCCCAAGCATTTGCAACAGCGATACCAATGTCATACACCTCTGTGCGGATACGGAAGAGGTACAGGCCAGCTAAGACGGGCGAGTATTTCAAGATACGGTGAACCTCCATCTCCAAGGGTACGCCCATGCCTGCTCGCGTGTACACTCTCGCTTTTGCACCGTGTACCGGATCGTGGCCCATCCACTTCATCAGCCGACTCAATTCTCGTAATTTGTGGTCATGTGAAGCAGGCCAGTTCTGTATCTTGAGATTCTTGTGATAGTCGAGGTGACGCCCTAACAAGTTATCCATGATGCTCGTCTCCTTAACCATGGTCATGAGGCTTTGTTCCGTCGCAGCACGCATGGTATGATGAATGTCCAGAAAGATCTGGGCAGCAAAGACGAGTGAAAAAGAAACAGTAGACGTCTTTTCAAACCCCTTCATCTCGCGCAGAAACTCATCTTCGACTGGGTAGTCGGGAACCAGCCGGATGACGGTAATGAGCTCGGTGAAAAATTCCATGAGGAGAATTTTGTCTTCCTGGAATTTCTGTCGCCCGGTCTTGGAGGAGCGGTTGCTGTTGGGATCATATGTGCCGAACATGCCTTCCTTAATCAAAGGAAGCTCACGAGGATCGAGTACATCGACAAAGCTGGTTAAAAGTCGTGAGGCACCGATATAGCATTGGTTCGCAGTTTCGTACAAGTCGTAGTTGAAGTTGTCTTTGCTTTTGGCAACGTAGATCTGTTCTTCCTTGTACCCTTTCCTTAGGCAGATCATGAGGAAGAACTTGTTCAAAACCCCCCAGGCGCCTCCGTTTTGTTTGTCCTGCCGCCGCCGCGGGCCTTACTCCTCTGCTTGCCTTTTGGTCGCCCGCCCTTTGCTACCTGCGGCTTGGATGTCGTAGGTGTGGTGAGCAGATCAGCAGGGTAGCCGCAGGCCTTGGCGGTTGAGGCTAGCCACGAAGCTACTGAATCTGTGTCCTGTTTGTACTGCCTGTAGACACCCAGAAGCTGTAACGGCAGCATTACTGGTAGAGGCCGGTATAGGGCGTGGATGATCTCAGTGAGTTTTATAGTTTGTTAGAGTCGAGCAGTAGAAAGAATCTAAGGAAGGTTGGTGCCTAAGGCACACCCATCTTTCAACAAGAGTCGTACTTCGTCATCATGATTAGCTACTGCTGCCACTCAGCCACAAATCATGCCAGCCGTGGCTGAACATGTTGACAAGCCACAAAGGCAGAAGACAGGTGCAAAGTATGCAAGGTGTAGTTAAGACTTGTGCTGGTCCAAGAAGGTTCTTCACGGCTTTTTTACAAGGGATTGTGGGCGTATTTTACTAGTCTAGCTATCAGAGTCCTGGAAAGACTTCTTCTGAATCCAGTCGTCCACGAGGGAAGCAATTTCTAGGTTATTCTTCTCTACATGCAAAAAGTGCCCATTGCCCTTAATACCCTTGTCAGCTAGCTTGATCCACTCAGGCTTCCCACCAGCCTGCTTGAGGAAAGCAATAACACAGTGGTCATATGTGATATGGACTGAAGCTTCTCCAGTCAGCAGGAGGTAGGGCACCTTGTTGATATTAGGAAGCTTGCGCGCGGGCTCAGCTTGAAGGTAGCAGTTACGGTGCGCCAACGTCTCATTTCCAACGGAAACGCTTTCTAATTCTGTATAACGATCTGATTAGCCGACCAAGTCTCGTACAATGCATACAATAGATGAACAAGGACATACCAGATGGGTCGCTGACAGGAGGATCGTAAGTGACAGGAGTGGAGGTAAGTCCCCAAGGTGAAGCAGTGTAGCCACCGAGGCCCTCTGCATAGCTCCAGAAGGGCGACGTGGCAGCCTCAAGGTTGACACTGCCGGCGATATGTTCAGGGCAGTCGTTAGATAGCAAAAGAGGATTCTTGCTCCCAAGTGAGTGGGAGATGAGGAAAGACTTTTCGCCGATGAGGGAGAGCAGCTCACAACCCGCAGTACGTAAAGCGTTCTCTTGGTTGACAAAGTTCGTAGTAAGGGGAATCAGAGACTTCTTGAACTGGTCATAGACAGGGTCGCCGTCAACTCCGGTGCCTGGCCACTGTGTGTGTAGTTGGCCTTGGGGATAGGTGTCATAGTTCTCTGGGGCAGTGAAGAACTTAGAAACTGTCTCGGTGGGCGAGCCCGCGGCCATAGGGAAGCTGGTGATGGCGTTCTCGGAGCTACGACCGATAGCAATGTTGTCGACCAGATACACGACATAGCCCTTATTGGTAAAGTAGCTCGCCCAACCCTCACGGTTATCAGGTGTGTTGAGCCATGTGCTCCCCGAGATGCCGCCGCCGTGGAAGAAGACAAGGGGATGCTTCTGGAACCACGAGCGAGTGGGCGTCAGTTTCTCCACGTACAACTGATCAGCCGTTATGGTTCCCGAAGTGCCCTTTACTGGATGGCCACCGATGTAGAAGAAGTCGCGCTTATATGCTGTTTCAGACGATTGGCACTTGATGCTGATGGCGTTGGTACCGGTACAGTCCTCGATATCACGCTCGTGGACCGGCTGCGCGAGAGCGCCAAGAAATAGCAGGGAGTGCAGGAAAAGACGGGCCATTGTGCCGGACTTAAAGTGATGAGACACGAGCGGCTGCCAGCCAAAACCCGGACTTGATTCAAAGGAGTGACTGGTGATTGGAGACTAAAAGTCCTGCTGTTTTCGAGCACAAAGTACCAGGGAACCCACCAGGTTTATACCCAAGCAAGGTCTGTCGTACCAGCGCCGTGAGAACACGTCCCCGACAACAAGAATCGACCAAGAAGGTAACCAAGATGTCAGACAGAATTCGGCGTGCGGCAGCGGGGCAACTCGATCCTAACGGTCAGTAGGTAGTCCTCACGGCCAATAGTGTATAAGGAGGCCCGTAGATTTCAACGAGGGATCCCGGAAAGGGGCAGCTTGGCACATAGACTAGATCCTTGATAACGGAAGAATTACGGAGTACTGTGCCCCTTATATGCATGGCTTGTGGGAACATGTCTACCGGCGAGTAAAATACCGGTAACTTGGTTGTACCTTACAGGGATTCTTCGACGCAATGGAAGTGGCTTCACCATATGCTTCCAAGCGATGTCAATCCTGGCTCATGGCGGAGCTGCAGCACGCCATACCTGCGAGTCGTTCGATATCATCGAATTCATGGATAAGTACGAAGTAACTTGTCTGGTTTCATTGTGTAACTAGTATTGTATTCTCTATCCCTCATTAAATCGCATTTTGCACGGCATACAAAATACGGAATACCCAATAACCACCGCCATCTACAAATTAAGCCTAGTAAGGCCCGTGTTTGATACGTTGCTTCTATTGTATGTGAGTCGAACCTCGTCGGTTCGGAGAATGTTGAGTTCAATGTCAGCCCCCTTGCCCTTCTTGATGATATCCTCAACCGAATCGGATTCTCCATGGGTAGTCCGCCGCAAGGTCGTCGTGTTTGGTTCTAGATCGGTCCAACCGTGGGTTTGAGAGCGCGAGTGCGAAGCGGAAGTTTCGAGCTTCGTCTTGACCGAAGCCAGTGTACCCATGATGGCAGCATCGAGAACTGGCAGTGAAGCAGTCAATGTACCAAGGGTGAGATCCAGCACAGTCCAGCGTAACACCGACGTGTATTGCCAGCACGAGTCGTTGGTGATCGTGACTGTCGTTTGCTGCAGTAAGCCCCCGATGACAGTAGTACCCCCAACAAGCCAAATAAAAAATAAGCGAGCTTTCTTGGCTGTATTGATTTTGATGTACCATAGAATAATGATCGGCGCGAGTAGAAGCACGATGCCCTGAGTAGCAGCTTACTGTAAGCTTAAGTCTGGAGCCAAGATATGGTAAATAGAGAAGTTTAGTGCTTAACTCACCTGTGCCACATGCATACTACTCAAGAATTTGTTCTGCAAGCCTGAATCCAGACACACTGGTGGTTTTTCCAACGAACCAGCAAATTTCTTATCCCAGGAAGACTGAATGGGATTGCAAGCAAATACGGACCCTATATATAAGCAGAGTTAATCATGTATCATGATAAGGGAAACTTAGCCGAGTATCACCATCAGCCTCACGCTTATACTTACAGAATATCGCAAGAAGAACATAGATCACGACCGTACCAAGGAATATATCAGCGAATAGTGTCCATCTCTTCGAAGCTCCATCCGCCAGACGGCGAACGAACAGCGTGATGGATATCTTAATGAGGCCAACGGCAACATAAAAGACAATCCTGCACACGGCGAGATAATATGAATACAGATTGTACTGCTCGTAAGTGCTTTCGTATGTGTGATTGCCGGCACCAGTCTGGACAACCATCGCGATACAGATGCATGGGTAGCAGGTGGCTAGTGACTAGAGTCTCGCGTGTTAGGTATACTTTTCGTTGTATTTTCTCTAGTACAGTGACTATGACTTACTGCAGCACAGATAATGGCCCAATCGTCGGGTCCAAATTGAACTCGGGCTCCCTTGAGGCGGACGACTATCCTGGCCACGGTTGGCACAAAGATTGCCAAAATAACGATCACCATTCCCGCAATGATATTGGGCTTCATTGACTCGTTCGGTGGGTCTGCTGGTCTCTGGATCGAGTATTGATAGCCAAGGCTGGGGTCGATATTGTTGAGGCCATAGACGCGAAGCATACCCCGAATAATGTGAAAGTCGTCGAGGGTCGCAGGGGGTTCCCCAACCAGTGCTGAGGTAGTCTTAAGATTCATGGTGATATGGTGCTTACACGACTCTGGGTGATTCCTTGGAAGAAACCAAGGTGATGAATCAACAGAGTACTCAGTATAAGATCTGATATGCACTTGACTGAACGCCACAACGTCTGCAGGAGCCCCTCTAGGATTTACCCTACTAGCTTTCTTTTATTTCCTTTTCCATTCTCGTTCTGGCGAAGCACCTGCATCGTCCTGGGCTGATTCTTCTTCGGAGTTTTGTGCAGGATTTATGTGACCTTCTGCGATTGGTTCCTACACTACCAGGTCAGCCGAAGCATCCGCCAGAATGTAACCATCTTGGTTCAAGGCTCATTATCCTCCCCTGCGGCGTAGCATAACCGATGTATCATGTGAATCAGGTGGATAAACGAGAGTATGGTACCAAATAGTGACTATCGTAACGCCGTAAGCCATCGGCGACAGACACGAACGGATCCCTACGATCTGTAACGAGATCCAACGAGACGGAAATTTAGTATCAATGACCACAGTGGTCATTCTCCATAATTAGTCCGCAATATAACTCGCTGGGAATTCGTGAGAAGGGCGGTTGATAAGGAGGTTGGTAAACAGGATGTAAGGGTCTAAGAGATTACATTGCCTATGCAAAATCCAAGCCACACTGATAGCAGGAAGATCTTGATATGATATGCCATTGCTGTCCTAGGGTGTGTTTGTTCTACTTGATATCGACTACATGCCCCCCCTGCTTATCCCGCCCGCCATTTTGCTTCCAATACTTTTCCACCAGGCTCTTCTTCTTTGCATCCGGCAGCGATGTTTCATGCACGGAGTTATACAGCCAGACTTGGAAAATATTCTCATAGACATGGTTGTCAGAGTTGAGACGCCACGTGTAAACACCCGCCCATTGTTCGTTAGCAACTTCCACGGCTTTCTTCTTCACTCCCTGGAAGTCGGAGATAGTGTTCCGCCATGGCTCTTCAGAGGTAAATCCCCATGTCAGTTGCTGCTTTCGTAAGCCAGGGGCGGCATCCCGAAAGCTTCGCCAGGCCGTATTCTGGCCACCGCTATAGTTTTGCATGTTGATGTAGTCGCAGGACTGGGCAATTGTCCCGTCCAGGTATGCTGGCCAAGCCGGCGTGATGGATACCGAAAACCTCGAAGTGTTGAGCTTGTGCCTCAACCGGTCGAGGCTCTTGCGCACAGCGGTGAGCACCTTGGGTAGGTCTACAGCCATTGTGCTCCCTTCAACGTCAACATCGTACCCGTCAATGCGAGCAAAAAAGACGCCATCCCCAGTCAACGCTGGCAGCGACTTGCCGTGATATGACTCGATAAAGGCGGCTACCGAGTCGGCATACTTTTTTATCTTGGCTGAATCGTGGTTGAACAGCTTAAAGTCTGCGATGTCATCGTCCCCATGGTAGAATTGCTCCAAGATGATCTTGATGTTGGGGTTCTTGGAGCAAGCGGCTCTTATCACCCAGCTGAAGCGCCCGAGAAGACTTCCACCATCACCAACGGGACCCAAAATGAACGAGTGGTCCTCGCCATTAACAAAAAAGGGACTGACAAAGAGGACGTCAACTGCATCAAAGCGGATGTCCTTCCATGATTGCGGGATGGTGTCCCAGGGCTCGTCTGCATTCTTCGGTTCGTTTAGAAGAATGTGGGCTCCCACGAAGTTTTTTGACCATGGACCTGCAGACCATGGACTTGCAGACATACTAGGATTGAGAAAATTGTGTTTTGAGGTATACTAAGTTGAAAATAAATGGGAAAGTGCACCGAGTGTGACTTCAGGGGATATTTATCTTCATGAACCGTGCTACTTACGTGGTTACTTATATTGCCCTCGGAATATCGGATGGTCTTTGCGTTCCAACATTAGCTTCAAACTAAATCGCACATGTCCTTGGCCTGGGACTACGCAAACAAGCAATGACGTTTCTCAAAGTGCCATCGGATTTCAGAAACTGGTCAGGGAAGCAGATCACTACCATGCAATTATCTAATGTAACCAGTTAAAACCTTCAAACCGTAGGTAAGAGACAATATTTCCTGCAGGCCAGACCAACATAGTACGCAGTGGCAAGCTGACTTCATCAGCTAGCGACAATGATCCTGGGCCTCACCGTCGATTGTCTCACCTATACGACCATATCGACGAATAGGCCCGGATTGATGATATACGCTGTGGATGACAACACCCTCACATACCATGATAATGACGTTGCAAACGTTGCCACTCTTACCCTTTTTTGCAGAGCTGAAGTCAGCACGGTGATCTACCAGGCTGCTCATACTGTAGTGCTTGCTGGTTCGAGCTGATTGGTATGGGTGAGAAGCCTTGTGAAACGATAACAAACCTTGTGGCTAGCTGAAAGACTGTAGAGTCAGCCGTCATGCCATCTGTGTCTTGTATCCTGGCTGCTGTCTGAGCAATCTCCCACACTACGGCTCACGTAGACGTTTGATAGGCTATAGGTCAAATACCTACCTGCTATGATTGTATGTAATAGAAATGAAAGGTGCAGCGTCAGAAAGAACGCTCAGCCCATGGGGAATTGTTTTCCATGTTAGGAAAACAATGTCTCCTATGTTCCGTGGCTAGCCGGTGTGCGTTGAGGTCGGGACTTCTTCCCCTCTTCCAAGCAAGATGAGTGACACCAAAGGAAATGGCACTACAACAGAAGCGCAAGCAAGTGAACAGTTTGCCATTTGTATCAGGATCGTTATGAGCATGGAGTGACGGGTGATTGATATAGCAAGTTCTCACGATACTGTAAGAATAATAGTAAAAGATACCAGAGGGACAACGAGGACAAACCTGGCTATATGGTGCAAATTGGTTCGACTGTCAAATCTGACGAGTATTATATCACTACTAAGCAGCTTGATGAAGAAAAAACCCCCGGGTTTATGCTGTACTTTTTATATCATCTCTCCGCCGCTAGCACCTCCAGACCCCCCGACATATGGGCTGGCATTGTGCAGACAGCCGTTGGTATGAATGTGCAATCGACATCATCACTACCAATCGACTAACGTTACGTGGTAGACTGTCTGGGTAGCAGCTATCCTCGAATCGAAAAACTTAGCATGACACAGCAAGTCTATCTAGGAATGCACTATTTCATCCCAGATCACTATGGATAAAGTCGCTGATCGTTCTCAAGCGGCTAAGACGACGGGATACGTAAGTAGTATTGCTACTTCCAACTGGAAGGCGTTTCTAATCGAATAAGATTGGCTCTAGGTGAGTTCAACTAAATGCATCGCTAAAATCTCCATTCATCATCATTGGGAGCTGCCGTTTACAGCGTTGACAAGGCCATCCTCCTTGAACTTGTACCTCTCCTCTAGATCCCAGTACTTATTGAAGCCAACACCCTCGCAGACCTCGCTGTAGGAGAGGATCTCTGGGGGCTTGCCAACAGTCATGCTCTTCTTGAGCTCCTCTAGCGTTTCTCGGATACTCTTAAGCTTAGCAGCAACGAGCGTCCAAGGGTAGGCGACGGCACAGAAACCCAGCGCAGCAAGATCGCTGGCGGAAAGGTTCTCAGTCTTTCCTCCTTCGATGACTAAAGACGGAGACATGTTAGTCAGGGTTGCAGAAGTTAAGCCGTCAACCGAAGACGGCTTTTTCATCGAAGCGTAGAAGATACTTACTGTTTGCAAAGGTCGGGATGCCGACTTCTTCCACACAGCGCTTCATAGACTCGCGATCAGGAAGAGCCTCGACAAAGACGGCATCGACACCAATTCGCTTAAACTCCTTGGCTCGGGTGAGAGCCTCCTCCCATCCGTGGATGAGAGAATCGGTTCGTGCAAGGACGAAGATATCCTTGCCCTGATCACGAGCATCACAGGCTGCCTGGATACGAGCGTATGCCTCACCTCGAGAAACAACAGACTTTCCCTTGGTGTGTCCGCAGCCTAGGAGATATTAATCAGTATCTTGTAAAAGGAGATTGGACAGTAGAGATAACATACGCTTGGGCCATGTCTGGTCCTCAATCATGATACCGGCCGCACCAGCATTGGCGTAGCTCTCGACTGTTCGCTTCACGTTAAGAGGGCTTCCGTAGCCAGTGTCACCATCAGCCATGACAGGGATGTTGACTTGGCGTACAGCCTCCTGGATCTTGTCGCACATCTCAGCCATGGCGATGTAACCAGTATCAGGGAGACCGTAGGCGCTGGCAACAGGGTAGCCAGCAAGGAAGATCATGGGGAAACCAGCCTCCTCGACCAGGCGAGACGACAGACCGTCATAACTGCAACAGTGCGCAAGGATCTTTGTAGGGTCCTGGTGCGCCTCGAGCATCATGGTGCGGAGAGCCGAAGCCTGGATGGAGGGGATCTTGCCCCGGACGTTCTTCAGGGTGCCAGAGACATCTTCGATCTGCCCAGGCTTGCCGGACTTCTCAAGCACCGGAGCCTTGAACTGGTAGGGGTAGGGTGTGGTGTTGACGATGGACTTGGACATTGTGACTTGACTCTGAGGTGTTGACGATGTTGAAGAAGGTGTAGAGGGAGGTCAGATGAAGACGAATGGATAATGAAGGGAAAAGACATAGATGCTGTTTATGATTGATGCATTATATATCCCAATTCTCCAAACATGTCCAGATGGCAGGTGGAGGAGGATACTAACCGAGGTGTCGGATAATGATGGAAAATGGCGGATAGTGATGCCTCCGGTCTGCGGCGTCACTATCCGTGGCCAGCGGGCGCTAAAATCTGGGGAATGCGGGGACCCCAGATTACGGGTCATCTTCCGGAGAGTGACGGCATTTCTTAGTCGGCAAATAGGTCAAGGTAGGGGATAGGAGATGTCCAAGTCGTCGTCTACTAAAACACCCTCTGTTGCCCGACTATCTAGGCTGTCGCTAGTTCTCAAACTCTTCAGTTTCATCCTGATCCAGTCTTCGGATCTTGAAGCCTTTCGGGTTATTCTTTTTCTATTCACCTACTTCAACAAGCTGTCCCTTGGTTCAGTATGGCACGGTCATCAACGGACCATAAGATGACCCTTGATGCGGAGGAGCTTGAGCACGCAGCTGGGCTCGATGAGCACCCGCACATTGAGGTTCCAGCAGATGTCAGCAAGAGGATCAGGAGAACCGTGAGTTTGTTCTAACACCCGCAAAGACATTACTTTTCTTTTGCTAACTGTCTCCATCCAGTTTGACCGTCGTCTTCTGCCTATCGTCTGCGCCCTCTACATCTTATCCTATCTCGATCGAGGAAATATCGGAAACGCCAAGGCAGCCGGTGCCAAAGAGGATCTCGGCCTTAGCGATGCTGACTGGGCCTGGGTTCTCAATGCTTTCTATATCTGCTATGTCCTTTTCGAGTGGACCAATCTTTTCTGGAAGATCCTGCCTGCGAGTAAATATGTTGCCACACTTTGCGTCCTGTAAGTGAAGACTCACTTCCTATCTCTCTGGGGGGTTTGTGGCTAATCGGGTTTTACTCTATCTAGTTGGGGCACTGCAGCCATGTGTTCGGGTGCTGCACAGAATCTCGGTGGCTTGATTGCTACTCGAGCTCTTCTCGGCGTATTTGAGGCAGCCTTCGGCGCGGGAGCTCCTTACTTCCTCTCTCTTTTCTATCAACGCCGTGAACTTGGCTTTCGAGTGTCTCTCCTGCTAGGAATGTCACCACTAGCCAACTGCTTCGCTTCGGCCCTTGCTTATGGAATCACCCATATCAAAGGCTCGCTAGAGCCCTGGAGGTACCTGTTCATCATCGGTAAGTCTCGCCCACCTTGGAAGAGCTGCAGTCTCGCCATGGCCCATTGCTGTCTCGCAATTGCTGACGTTTGTTGGTACAGAGGGTGCCCCCACGGTCGCGTTCTCGGTCATTGTCTGGTTCTTCATGGCAGATTCCCCAGCCAAGGCCAAATACCTTTCCGAGCAAGATCAGACCTACGCTGTTGAGCGACTTCAGGTCCGAGACCGAACAAAGAAGACGGGCGTTCGATGGTCTCAGGTTTTTGCTGGCCTGACCGACTATCAGAACTATATCCACACCCTTATCCATTTCTGCTGCAACTACTCCTTCGCCGGCCTCTCAAACTTCCTGCCGACTATTGTCAAGGACATGGGTTTCTCCTCTGTAACCGCCCAGGGTCTTACTGCGCCGCCCTACTTCCTCGCCTTTCTCTGCTGTGTCGCTGCTGCTCTCCTAAGCGACCGCTACGGTAAGCGAGGATTCATTGTCAGTGGATCTTCACTTATCGGGTTTGCTGGATACCTCATCCTGACCCTCGTGGAGGACGAGTCTCAAAAGGCGGTTCGTTATCTAGCTGTCTTCCTTGCGTCCTGCGGTGTGTTCCCTGCGCTCTGTATCAACATCACCTGGCTTCTGAACAACCAAGGAGGCGACTCAAAGAAGGGAGCTGGTCTGGCCATCTTGGCCACGTTTGGTCAATGCTCCTCTTTCGTTAGCAGTGTGGTCTATCCAAGCTCTGACGGGTAAGTCTATCCCTTGTCCTCCGCTCACAAGCGCCTTGGTTGCTAACATAACGATTCAGGCCATTTTACATCCGTGGCTCTGCGATTGGCTGCAGTCTTACGGGACTGATCTGTGTCTTGGGCTTGGTGCTGCACTTTGCTCTGGAACGCGAAAACAAGAGGCGCGATCGGGAGTTTGGTGTTGTGGACGCCCAAGCCTCTGTGGATGTTACTGAGCTTGGCGACAAGAACAGGAACTTCCGCTATCTGACCTGAGTGAAGGTGGGTTCTGAAAGCTTGGGGGCAGCAGGCTGGGTTTGAGGGTGGATTTTCTCCTACATACTCCGTAGTTGTGCAGCTATCACCATCACTGACGTCGAATTGACTCGCTTAACTTGTCTTACGTGTCCCCCTTGCATCAGTACTACCTCACGCGGAGCAATGGAAAGGTTGCACACTATGTGAATTGACATGGTCTCATCTGCATAAAGTTCCTGTTTGACGGTACATAACTGGCAAGATAAAAGCACTATCCTCTGAGTCTTGTCGACAAATCACCCCCACAACCTACCATAAGTACTGGAATTTCGAGGTGTGCCAAGATTATGTATCCCACGACTACCTGTACCATGTGCAGAGTATACATGGGTCTTTCAAGAGTATTTTGTAAATAATATTTCAAGAGAGTTCTTGCGAGTATATCTATATTTACTGGTTGGGGCCATAATGAACTTTGCCCTCTAAGAGCATGGTACTCCTATACTAGTTAATAAACCCCATCTTTCTTCCTTTCATATTTCAGTATCATAAGCCAGTGCTCACTCAATTTAGTGACTGTACACACTCTCGTCAGACTTGTTCGTTGTGCTTATCTGTATGTATAATTGGATCCCTTTGTCGTCCCTTATCATGGTTAATCCCGAGGTGATGGTCAGCAAGACCAGAGCGTTTTGGAGCGCATAACTATCCTCCTTTGTCTATCCGTACTGACTTTAGCTAGTACAGTGGATACTTGATAGTAGATCATCTTCTACGAAGTAGTTAGACTACTGTAACTAGTATCTCTATCAGGGTAATCAGGGTAGTTGCTCAACAGCCGTAATAATATCCCGCACTTCCCCAGTTCCGCCAACACCAATCACCAACCGCACATAACCAACGAAACACGGACGACACAATCCAGGTTTACCCCGCGTCCGACTATGCCGATCTGAGACGCGATCGACGCGGTAATTACGCTAGCTTAGAGCAATGACCTAACTCTGCGGCCGGAGAAAAGAGAGTGCAGCCGGGGAAGCTTTACTTAACTCCGCCTTCATCCGCTACTTTCCGACTGGCATCCGGCCTCACTCCCGGCTCTCCTGGAACTACTATGCATTGCAGTTTTCTGTCTCCACATGAATACCAACGCGCCGCCGCAGCAGCAAGTACGGACCCCTCACAAGGATGTGACTCCCCGTGGAAGACGCGTGCGCGACTTCCGACGAGGCTATCAGGCGTGTGAGCTGTGCCGCAAGAAGAAGATCCGCTGCGTCGTCGACTCACCTGGCGCCTCGTGTCTACGATGTCAGAGGGAGTTGAAGCAGTGTGTGTTTAGCCATGAGCGCTCACATCGGAAACGTGACACGACCGGCAGCCAGGCAGGCGAGTCGTCAAAGAATGGTGCGTATAAGCAGTATCTCCAACATCCAATGCTGGTCTCAATGGTGACACAACTGAACGGTTGACATGGTACAGGTAGTTCTTCTCGACGTAGCTCATCATCGGCACCAACAACTACTGTTGGCCAAGGAGAGACGGATACACTCATGGGCGATCCGACGGAATCGATGAATAACGCCAACAACTTGACGCTGCCCACTCAAGAATACGCAAACCTTGATTTGTCAGTATGCGACATGCCGGCCCAAGACCCGCAGGGATCACAGCAGCCTCGCGCCGAGGGGACATCGCCATCGGATCTCACAGACAGTGTCATGAGAACGTTGGTATCCAGCGGCAAGGATGCCCTTCGCCTTCTGTTCCAGGCAGCTGTTGAGCAGCACGCAAACAAGGATGGGAGCTCTCCTGCCAATGTAGCCCCAGCTTCTCACCCATCGGTGCAGCCGCCTATAGATACGTTGACTCCGCAGACGGTTGCGTCTATGAGGACGACCAGACCAATCCATTTTTCTCCTGCCTCGCACGACACGCTCACAGTATGGCGAGCCTTTCGGTTCGTGAAGATGGGGTGGTTCACAGCTGAGGAAGGACTTATCCTTGTAGATCTGTAAGTTGTATTCGTCTGCTTCGCGTTCGTATATCTTCTATGTTATCAGAGAGCTCACCTTTCCACAGGTTTCAGCAGAACTTGGCGCCATTATCGCCAGTATCAAAGACGCTTGACTTGGGCCACGACAACCATTACAAACTCATCACCCAGGAGCCCCTTCTGTTCACTGTAATACTGATGATTTCATCTCGATACCACGTCTTGGGAGGCGCTGGTGGCCTTGCCCGGAGCACGCTAATACATCACCGATTATGGGAACATTGCCAGCATCTTATCATGAGGATAATATTTGGCCAAGAGAAGAGGTCCAAAGCCAAAACAAGAACCCGAGGGGCAATCGAGGCCTTACTTTTGATCATCGAGTGGCACCCTCAGGCTATCCATCTGCCACCTGTTGTGGACGGCTGGGACTCGTCTCTTCTTCTTACGGACTCGGATCCGAGAGATGATCTCTTTGGCAACCAAGCAGACCAAACTGCCGACAATGAAGCACAGTGGCTCCGAGAGGTAATCACCCCAGCCAAAACCTCAGACCGTATGTCATGGATGCTTCTCGGCTGTGCACAGTCTCTGGCTCTTGAGCTGGGGATATGCGATACGGGCGAGAATGCAGACTCAGAAGCGGTCCAACCTCCACGATTGCAGGCTGAAAAGACTCGATTACGCGACTTGCTGTATGTCTACCTGGAACAGCAGTCCAGCAGACTGGGCTGTCCATCTATGATGCCTACGTCTGTTACCCGCTTCATGTCAGAACCCTCAAGACGAGGAAGGTTGGATGACTCGGCAAGCTTGACGGCCTGGCTTGACTTGACTAACCTGTTACGAACTATCACTGATGTGCTTTGCCCATCAGCGGCGGGTATCCGAGAGATATTGAGCAGCTCCAGATATGTCAACATCATTAAACATTTCCAGCAGCAACTGGCGTCATGGAAAGCAGCACATCTCCACCCAGAAAGTGTGTATAGCTCGTCCTCTTGTATTCTGAACCTCAGGTCTACTGACACAAGTCTCGCCCTTAGATCTCTCGGCTCACGCATATCAAGATCTTTCAATCGAGTTCAACTATCTCCGCGCTTTCATGAACTCCCTTGGCATCCAGGCCGTTGTCGATCGCGTACTGGGTAGAAGGCCGCCGCATTCTCTCAGCACAGAGCTTCTGCAATCGTTTATCACGGCGACAGACTATGCCTTCATTCGAGAAGTCATTGATGGATCATGCCAAGCTCTCGAGTCGGTCATTAGCCTTCACGATGCGGGGACCCTTCGCTACTGTCCAGTCCGTGTCTTTCTCCGAATCATCATGGCCTCAATCTTCCTTATCAAAGCGCTGAGCCTTGGGACTCGCACCACGGATCTAGAGACATCACTGGGAGTTCTAGAGAGAAGCATCCAAGCCCTAAGATCATGTAGCCTCGACGAGATGCACCTAGCATCACGGTACGGGGAGTTACTGGAGATGCACCTGGAGAGGTTCAGGCAGGGCATGGTACCCACTACAGTCCCGCTAGGTATACAGCCCGTGAATCTGAACGCGCCGTGGGATTTTAACGGTGCTGGGCAACAACCTGATACCATGGACGATGTTCAGATGCCAGCTGGCAACGATTGGCTTGCACTTCCGTTCGACGCGAGTATTGCGCCATTTGGGTTCTCTAATGATGGCATGGATATAGCAGAGCAGGACGATAGGTCTTGGGACTTTTTATGGAACTTACCCAACGTTTGAACGGAAGTTGGTCTTTTTTATACCCATTCGGTTTAGGCAGGCAGTTCTACTTTTCCCGTCGGTGTTTAGGCGTAGAATATGTAGTCGTGACGAACTTGGGGAGAGCAGTTACTGTATGTTAACCTCAGTAATTGAACATGATATTGGATCGTTACGGTCTTGAACTTCCCAGCAGAAGTCGTTTTCATTCATCGCCGTGTATACCGACACACTGAACGTCATAAGCTCGGCCATTCAACAGGATGCCATCAGAGCAACTGACATAGGTCGACTACATTATGACGCTAACTCGTCTAGCCCTATACCGTACAGTAGTGTAGACCGTATTAAACTCGTTTCTGAATAGTAATATCGTCGATATTCCCAGTAGGAGGTCTGTCTTGCCACCTCAAAGATAATTTGTAGTATCCATCCGCTTCACTGGGTATGTTGAACAAGCCTTCTGCTTGAACCATGAGAGTACCTCGCGAAGCTACAGGCTTACCCTGAAACGTCACTGTTATATTTGAGCTTTTCTCCAACCCGCTTAGTTCAAACGTAACATATGTCGCATAAGCGGCTGTGTTGATCGGAAACTTCATCGGGGGACAAAGAAATGAAGCCTTGTATGGTCCCGACTCTAGATAGACAGGGTCCAAATGTCGCAGGGCACCAGGGATCTCATCTGAAGGGGTGATTCGGTACGAATAGTCTACCAGCGGCTGGCCAGATCCATAATTGCGGCTTATCACTTCGCCCTTCCAGCTCAGTGGAGAAAGCTCCCACTCATTGGCATTTCCAGTCTGGAAATCACCGTTGAAGAGACGATTCGTGCCAGCTGGTGGGCCAACAGTGACTGTGTAGACTCCATTCGTAGCTGTGGAAACGGTTGTCCAGCTCGTAACTGTGCTGGCTGATGGTGTAATGTAAAGAGTTCCAGTCTGTGATCTCGCACATCAGCAATCTGACACTGCAGGCATCAAGAGGAATGCTTACATGTGTTACAGTCTCAGTGCTCACGATGGCTGTAGTGCTGATGGTCGCAGCTGGTACGTCTATACAGGAGCAGGCTGATGTGATGCGACTGGCAGGGTATGTGGTGCCCATTGTCATACATTTTGGTGGGCTTGCGGCAACGTCTCGCTTCGCTACAGACCCAATACCGAGGGTGACCGTAGTAGTTGCTGTCGGGACGGTTTCGGTAAACACAGTAGTGGTCAGAGTCTTCGTGCTGACTACTGCATCAACCGTGACTTGTGCCTCAACCGTTAAAGTTCTGAAATACAGCATCAGTTATATGAGCCAGACTCAGGACAGCAAGTAAGAAGCTCTCACATAGTGGCAGTTGTGGTCGCTACCGTAGCCGTAAACGGCGAAAGGCCAGAGCAGAACTGACTGGCCTGCAACGAGTAGCGCTGATCGATGAAGCACCGGAACAAATTGTCGCGATTGCACACACCACGTTCAAGGAGCTGACCTGGTGATGCTAGGGCATTTATTGAGAACACAAGAGCTCCAGCGAACAAAATATTGGGTCTCATTGTGCAGTCGTTGTGTGGACAGAGTGGTTAGCACGTCAGTTCAGAAAAGAAAAACAGCAACAATTCAGACTAGGGCATGAGTATAAATACGTATCTGAATATTATACTCCATATTCACGAAGACATCGTCTCGATGGTGCCATGTTTGATAGAGCATCGCTTGGCAGTCGGTCGAGACCATTGCCAGTGACAGGCGACTAAACCACAAAGGTCAAGCTGCTTCAATAGTCGCTATGGTAGCGCTCTCCTGTATTCAGCTCGCCACAGTTCACTGCCTCGGCCCAGTACAAAGCGTTGAATGTGAAAGAGTGACTACCAAGTATTACAGCCATTGGATTCTGGCAGGGGTCAGCTCTGGCAGTGACTATTTCGCGTTCAATAGCTTCCGCAAGAAATTGCATTATTTGATTCAGCCCACTCTGCCACTGCAGTGACTGCACGGACTGCTCTGACCCATGGGCACTTTCAATGCCGCCTTTCTCGCCTATCATGCAAACCACCGTAAAGAACGTTGTCTTCACTCCACACCGTATGTTTTGGCCTGTCATTGCCAGCCCAATCCACAGCTGTCAAAGCTCTCAGACAACTATGAGTAAAGCCATAATTACTGTCTCTGACTTCTGAGTTATATGAGCCTCATCAACGAAACAGCCAATCAGCCTCGATTGAAGAAAAGAATCCCGTCTGATTACTTCCTCTGTCGTTGATCTTTTTAATCTATGTTCTTATCCTACCCCAAGATCGGCTTTCTGGCGGCCATAACAGCCTGTTGCTTGGTAAATCGTTTCCGCTGGTACACCGCACAGAAGTTGTCGTACAGAGCCACTATGCCTCAAGGCAAAGTGCGAGACCCTCATACATCTACAGCCGTGAGAAATATTTATATTACTCCAATAGAATAACCGTTCGCCGTGTCGAGGTTCACTCCCTCAGGGAGTCTAACACTCTCACTCAGCAATATCGAACGGCGTTCCTAAGTAGGTGAGGTGGCGTGTGAGCCCCAGTTCGTCCCAGCTATTCCTCTCCTCCTCATCTTTGACCCACATGATACCGAGCATACCAGCGGCGTTAGTTGCTATGTCGTTCTTGCGGTCGTGACGCCTTGGAATCAAGCATAACCACTCTCTGGTCATTGCAACATTGTAGTCTAAGCCAAAAGAACTAGCGCCTTGTCGTTTAATGCTCTCTGCCAAGAGCATTTGATAGTGGTTAAAAATGTCGTCAGGTTGGGGGTCATGTGGCAGACGCAGGACAAAGTGCTGGTATGGAACTCCCGCGATGTCCCTTACAATATCTAACGTTGGTAGTCATCTTAGTATCATCTTTGAAGGTTCTACGTAAAGGCATGACAGCTCACCTTTCACCGAGGTTGCACGATCGGGGAACAACCGGAATGGCTGCGGCTTGTTAAACACTTGCATATGTTTATGGCCTTGAGAAGAACCAGAGTTAATGCCGCAATTATAAATCACCATCTGCGGCCCTTTGCGCTCCAAAGACTCGATAACAGCCAATGCAGCGGCAAAGTCAGTCACATCGAGGTCCTCTGCCTGAGGTGCAAAGTGTTTTGTGTGTAGAACAAACTGAGGCCGGTAGACGCAGTACATGTTGAGCTCAAGGACATGATTGGAACCAACTTGTGCGACAACAAAGTCTGGGTCCGGATCCAGGAATGGCCCGCCTATGCCTTTCCGAGCGTTCGAATCCCGGGAACTGATGGGTTTCTTCTTCAAGCCTCTACTAATTCGAAACTCCAGCTGCGTTATCAATCAGCGCTTGTTGCACTATGTTAGGGGAGTAACGTTGAAAGATCTCCCAACTAACCTGGAAGGCTCCTGCGTCAACAATTTCGCTTTTACTCGGTTCATAGAGCAGCTTTCCTTGCTCAACAAGCTTGTCGAACTTGATGAGCGCAATTTCATACAGGTTTTCAGGTAGAGAAATAACAGACATGGCTTGGAATCTGGTATGGGTTCGACGGAGTGAGATAGAATTGTTACCATTATGTGTCGGCACAAGGAGACCGTCAAGACTGATATCGCTAGCCGACCCAATAAGATTGTCGCGGATAAAAGGTACATCTTATTGTGGCAGTTTTATGTGACTCATAATGAGTGATACTTATCATCACTACACATTCCAAGCCGGCGAACACCAGCATTGCTTTTATATCTCTGTTATGCCGTTTTATAGGGCTGGATGTTGTGAGGGTAGGGGTATGC